>WSTO01000041.1:0-41610 GCA_019627685.1 Serendipita sp. 399 | reverse complement strand
TGGTACATCTGGGAGAAAACCCACCAGACACTCTCCATGTACGTTAGATTCAGTGTCTTATAATCGTTATCGAAGTCAATCCACCGGCCGATGCGCTCCACTGTCGCCCTCCAATCCTCTGAGTATCGCATCACAATCGCTCTGCACTCCGCGTTGTACTTGTCGATACCCATTGCCATCACATCATCTTTCGATTTGATGTTGAGCTTTTTGTCAATCTCATGTTCCACTGGAAGACCATGGGTGTCCCATCCGAATCGCCGCTCGACATGAAAACCACTCGAACTGGCATGTCGCGTTACGATATCCTGCTCGCCATTTGGACTTCAGATGAAATCCAAGGCGTCTAAACTACGTGTCTCTACTAACCTTGACGGTACCAGCTAGAAGGTGGCCATAATGAGGACGTCCGGTAGCAAACGGGGGTCCATCATAAAATGAAAATTCTGGAGACCCTTCTCTTAGCTTTATGGAGGTTCTGAATGCGTCAATCTCCCGCCAGAACTGGATGACTTTCAATTCCTCCCCCGGAAAGTCGAACTTCGCCGTAACTTATGAAAATATCAGTCCGATCTCCTGGTAAAGACCTCAGATCTACTGACTATCGTGATCAGGAAACGACATCAGCTGATGCGGTAAGATTCAAGTTTCTATGAAAGCTGACTCGATCAGTGTGGCGGAGTTTGAGTGTGGCTGATAGCCACCACAAAGCCAGTCCATCCAACATATTGCCCTAGGAAATTTCGCTTAAAATTTGGTTCCTTTGATACGGAATGGATGAGAAGGGATGTATAATAGAAGAGCTGAAGTAGTTTAATACGATAGTGATACAGGAATAAATCAGACGAGACTGCACTGAGCACGAATGGGTCGAGAAAACTGCAGAGGTAGATGCAGAGGAATCATGATGAAGGCGGGGGTGGAGGGTCCTTTGCTGCTGCATTGACAGCATCTTTGCCTATTAGCTGTTCTTCGGAGAGAGCAACGACCTCCGCTTCTAATCGTTCCCTCGCTCGGACGACCTTTGCAAGCAGATACGTACTTGTATGCTGCTGGGGTAGCTTGGCGGCGGCTGCTGGCGGTGTTCCTTCCGGAGGTGGTCGTGGTGTATTTGCTTTGACTAAATGATCAAATTGCTAGAGTGAAGTAATCAAATTAAGCGGTTTCCACAGTGAGATTAAACAGCAGGTACCCATACCTTCATCATCCTCTCGATCCCTTCCTCTTTCCCTATGTTCAGAATTAGACGTGCCTCGTCGGCAGTCATTTTGTGCTCTCGTGTCAGTTTATCTGTGATTGACATCGATGTGGCATTTTGCACTCCAACAGCATCCCCTCCCTATATCGAAAGGAGGAAAGAAATGGTTATTTCGGTGCGATTGGCTTATATAGCACATACCGATGCCAGGATTGGTCTGTGTTGAGCATCTAATGAAAGTTTCAAAGTCAGTTTGTATTCTGTTGCGGGTTCGGCATCGAGCACGCACTCTTGTAAGCCTGTCTTGCAGCCTGATAAAGAGCCTTTCCAAATATGCGACCCCCCACTATCATTATTTGGATAATAATTTTTGGTGCAGACTGCCGAGAAAAGATTTAGCGGGATATCGTACGTGCTAGGGGTGCCGATTGACAGAGTACACACCATGGCTGATCAGGAGCCTTCTAAAAACCTTCACGTAAACACCAAGTATATTCAGAGCCTTTATTAATGATACAGTTGATCGAGGCTGCTGGGCTTGCAGAGAGGTCTGTTGAAGTTGGAGGGCAAGAAGATTTTCGACTGTCAACCCTGGACTTTACTCTTTCGCCACCAAACTCTCGCCTTGTATAGCTTATGGACACCAAAGGATCGAAAAGAAAAGAAAGGTCGGAGTTAGAAGTATCTGGTCAACCATTGACGAAGAAGCCGAAGAAAAGTAAAGAGAAAACCAGAGAAAGCCGAAAGGAGCTTCCAGCTATAGGCACTTCCGAAGGAGGAAAGAGAGAGGAATTTACGAGTGTTGATGCTCAGATGACGATCACCATCCCTCCCCCGTACAGTGGTCCAGGACGGCCAAGACAAGCAGCTCAGGAAATGTTGGATAGTATGATTATGAGGTGCGTAGCTCTTGTTTTGATGACTTATGGCAAGTTTAAGCATTGTCTAATAACGGTACCCTTCAAGATATATTCCTGCTCTGGGGGGAGTGATATTAGCACATTCAAACTTGCGATTTCTATCAACTACAGCTACCTTCTTAATAGATTCCCCGTTTGCCAAAGCAGACATTAGCTTTACTGCCCTCGTCTGGGGTCCTTCCACAGGATCGAAACTCCGTATGTCAATGCCTCGGATGGTGCCATATCATATTGACTCTACTAGGTGGTTCTATTAGCATATGTTCCCCGGATCACATCGGTCTATTGATTCACAAAACATTCAACGCCTCAATACCACGACATCACATCCCGATCGACGAGTGGGAGTTTGAATACGGTACCCCGGAGAATGACCCTGAATATGGAGCGGCTGCATTAGGGGAAGAGCAAGTAGAGGAAGAAAACATGGGTAGATGGGTTGATAAACGTACTGGTGTCTCAGTTGGGGGACCGAATGGCGAAGTGGAATTCACGATCATTGGGTGAGTGACAGGGCATGGCTGTATTTCGAGAATCTGTGACATTCATATGAACGACTTTCAGGCTGAATATCTCCCAGTCCATGCTCTCCTTGATCGGTTCTTTGCAACCCGATCCGTTCAACCCGCTACATAAACCTTTACCCGCAACGTCACCTCGAAAACACAAGAACACGTCGTCTCAGACGGATTTTTTGAGGGACCAATCGCCCGTGGACACTGTGATGGAGAATGAGAGTGACAAGGAGGATATGGAGAATCAGCGGGCACGTCACCGCTTCGAGTCCGTCGAAAGGGATACCGACACAGAAGACGAAGTCCCTGCTGAGGACAAGGATATCAATGATGTGTTTGCCGAACTGGGTAGGGAGACCGATAAAATGTCCCGAGAAGTGGCCAAGGAAGCCAAGCTGGAGAGCAAAAGAAGAAAGGAAGAAAGGAGACTGAAGAAGCAGCAAGAAAGTGGTAAAAAGGATAAGGAGAAGAAAAAAGAGAAGAAAAAGAAGAAAAAGGGAAACGAGGGGACATAGCGCTGTTCTCAGTTCTTACTCGAACTGAGGAGGCGATAATCGTATATGTATATCACTCGAGCACAATATACTTCTGCAAATCACTTGGTATTGCGTCCTCCAAGCCTTTGCTCGCGAGCCATTTTCTTGAAAAGAGGCGGCTCTGATATCTGTATGCACCATCGCAAAGAACCGTGACAACCGTCTTGCCTGCATAAAATTCAGAAGAAGAAAAGGCGCTTCTAGACTACAACGACGTTACCTGGTCCGAGTTTTTTCGCCACTTCTTCAGCGGCAACCACATTCAGGGCAGAGCTTGCTCCAATATAGATTCCTTCACTATCCAACATTTCATATACCATCTTGATGCTCTTCTCGTCGGGGATATGCAGAGCACCTGCCAAATCTTGGATTCCTGTTGCCAAATTATCGGTTATGCGGCCTTGACCGATTCCTAATCAAGACTATTGAGCCTTCCGCCGTAGCAAATAGATGTAACCTACCTTCTGTGATACTGCTTCCCGTTCTCTCTGTGAGCTTTCCTCCACTGGTAATGTAGCTGTAAAGAACACTTCCAGGAGGGTCCGCAAGATAGCTTTGAACTCTTCCGTTGCTCGCCTCTTTCAGGTACTTGGCTACACCCGCAAGTGTCCCTCCTGTTCCTGTGGAACATGTGAAGGCATCAATCTTTTGGTTGGTTTGTTCCCAGATCTCAGGACCCGTTGTCTTATAGTGATATTCAGCATTGGCGGTATTGTCAAATTGATTCGTCCATAGTGAATTGGGAGTTGCTTCGGCGTATTCTTTCGCCTGATGGTTGTAGTTCTTCGGATTCTCATATGCGACTGCTGGCACAGGTCGAACATCTGCACCGAGCATGCGAAGCAAATCAATCTTCTCTTGAGACTACAAAAAGTCAGATCATGACCAAAGTTCGCCATTTAGACCTACCTGAGTATTAGGCATGTAGATCACGCACTTGTACCCTTTGGCACGGCACACATGTGCGAGACCAATACCAGTATTCCCTGCGGTTCCCTCGACGACTGTCCCTCCGGGCTTCAATCTATTGCAAATTACTCAGTTGAGCATGTAAGAACAGCAAGGACGTACTGTCCACGTTTTTCGGCGTCCTCTATCAGTCCCAAAGCCGCTCTATCCTTGACCTAGATCCCGTTTTCAACACGAGGAAGGTTGTAGATTCTGACTGAAACGGGCTTACACTCCCTCCAGGGTTCTGGAACTCTGCCTTTCCAAGGACTTCACATCCAGTCCGTTCAGAAAGACCCTTTAACCTGATCTAGAGATAAAGACTTGCTAAATCCTCATCAAATCGAGACAAAACAGTCGCTCACGCACTAAAGGTGTTCTGCCAACTGCTCCTGTGAATCCATTGACGGAATGCGTTGAAAACGTCCGTTTGACTGAGATGGGAACACGAGAAAACATGGGATAATCAAGAAAGAAGAAGTGGTGGTCGGCGACAAACAGCTCTCGTTAGCTAATGGATCAACTTAGTCGCCTCGCTGATGGGCCAGGTCGAAATGACGCGATCGCAAAGTAAATAAAGACCAAATCTATCAGCACTACGCGACATGTCCTATCCAGATACCAGAGAGAGCAAATACAAAACAGTATACTACGTGGAAGGCATAAACAGGCAAACTCGAGAAAGCAGGAGAAGGAGAACACCATCAAAACTCTGTCACACCTCGGAGATGTCGTCTTCGACGATTCATATCACTTCCCTCGAGACCAGGACTTCCTACATCCGAGTTACTCCCTTCTCCAGGTGTGGGACTAAATTGCTTCTGCCTGAGCACCTTGAGCCAATTGTCGCCAGCACTAGTTCGCAAGGCTTCGATCTCCGCACGAAACGCTTCCGCACCACTGATGGCGGCATCCATTAGTTTGCTTCCAGGAGAACTCGACGACGGATGCGATTCCTCTTTCCCTTCTTCACCGGGCGGTGAGAACAAGGCAGGGGAAAGCTTTGTTTGGCGTCTAGACCGCACACCCGTCCCAGAAATTGTGGCATTCAAGGTGGGACTTCTCACGCGTGGACTGCGAAGAGGAGGAGAGGGGGCACTTTCATGAGTCGTCATCCCTCGCATGTGCGACGATCTCCGTCGTGGGGAAACCGATGCGAGACCACCATTGCTCAATCCAGCAGGTCCTTCATTCCTTTGTGGTGATTCAGTTCGGCCTGCTGGAGCGGCTTCCGACGTGCCGCGTCGGTGAGCTCGTCTGGGGGTCGATGGCTCTGCCTCTGGCTCAAAGGTCCCGTCCAGGTCTACCAATCGCTTCGCTGGCCGCTTCCGTTTCGATGCCCCTCGAGTTACGTTGGCCTCTTTGTTACTATCAGCGACATTTGGACTAAACTTTGGACTCGGGACTGGGCTACCGACAGCAATCACGGGCGGGCTTGGTGCAAGTTCTGCAGGCTTTGCGCTGGGTGGTGTGGTTGGGCCATGTTGGACTGGTGTTATGAGACTGCGTCGCTCCATAAACGAAGGTGAAGAGCCATCCAACGTGACTTGTTTCCCTTCCTTGAGGAATTGGTTAAAACAATTGATACGATAGTCTGGATTTGCGTCAGTGAACGGATTGCCTTCTACCCAGACTCCTTGCAGGTTCGGCAGTGTTGCCAGACGTCCTACTTCTTCGATGTCAGAGATCTCGTTCCTTCGAACATCCACTTTCTCCAGCGCAACCAGTCGCTCGAGACCGCAAAGAGAGTCGATACGATTACGGGAAAGGTTGAGCGTAAGCACCTGACCCAGCATGGTGTAAATGCCTAGGACAGATTCGATCAGATTGTCGGCAAGATTGAGGGTGACGAGGTTGTACATCTGGTTCAGACCGGATGGAACGGAGACGAGGAGGTTAGAAGAGAGGTCCAAATATGTGACGGAGAGGAGGTGAGGAATGATGTTGGTCGGGAAAAAAGTGAGGGCATTGTCGGCAAGGGAGAGATGCTTTAGAAAGGCCCACTTGAGGGAAGAGAGCTGAGGGGGTAGTGGCGGCGATTCAGCGCTACTCAGGGCAGGATCATCATCTTCCTCTTCTTCACGGATGGCAGCGGAAAATGAAGGGAGACCTCTCCAAGAGGGCCTTTGAGAGTCCGAGGCTCTACGACTACCCCTTCTGCGTTTCGGCTTGACCAGCTCACCATTCCTACGGGCTTGGTCCTCTGCAACGGCGTCGATAAAGACCTCTGTGACATCCATTAATCCCGTCTTTCGCAAAGTGAGACTTCGTAAGCTCTCAGCCAGCCTGTCCCACCCCATTATTAAGCGAGGGTCAATATCGACACATTCGAGAGTTTGCACGTTCTTGAAGGCATACAAGGGCACGACGTGGTCGATCGGTGGGTCGTCTGCGAGCTCAGAAATGACTTGCAAAGAGCTCTGGTGGATGGATAAAGAAGGCAACTTTGTGAATGCACTGTAAATAAATTTAATTTCCGCATCTAGGCTTGGTAGTTGGGCGCGTGACCACCAGCCTGCTCCAAGACTCATGTTTGAAACGCCCGAGATGCTCTTGAAGGAGAAAATGGAGCCGGTGTCGACTTTTTCCTTCGCGGAGAGGAGTGAAATGTAGCTGAGAGGTCGTGAAATGCTTTCTGCTGGAAGGCGAACATCTAATGGACCGACATCTACACCGAGCTCCTCGAAGCGCATGAGGAGGTAGAATATATGGTGTAGGTCTGTTGTATAAACCATTGGGGCTTCTGGCCGGCTTGTGCTCATCCAGCCAAAGAACCCGCTGCCTTGGGACGCCTGAGCCGTCGCGTTTGTTGATGTTCCTCGCCGGACGGGAAGACTTCCGGCTAAAGCTTGCGAATGTGTTCGAATGTAATCTGCCGTTCTACGAACATAATCATCTCCGGGTTCTTTCTGCATGAATTCCACGGCTGCGGTATGTAATGGTCAAGCACAAGTTGCCCCAAACCACGTCCACGACCGCATAGCTCTCTTAATTGCTGCAAGGAACGGCGAGCACGGGAGCAATGATCAGAACCATTGAGATAAGTTCACTAAATGGTATTGACGATGGGGCTTCAAGGTCTTCAAACGCTCGCAACATAGAAACACAGTTTCCGGTTCATCGGCTTCGTGAGTAGCCATTCGGAACCTAAAGCTTGGCTTCTCGTCGACGGGGACGCTCATAGCATCCTCAAAACTGGAGACCCCCTACCCCCTATACGCGGGTGCAATTGACCCCAGTAGGCCCTGGCGCCGTCGACCTCTCTGGGTGCTATCGATGAGCTGGGGTTTGGACGTCTTAAAGGCTGCAATTGCTCCCGTAGAAAAAAATATGTGGGGAAAATGAAAAACTCAATACACGGAGACCCGCATCCCACAGACACAGACATCGCACCTGACCTTCTCATGTTTCAATCAACCAAGACTGGCTCATCGGTTAACTCCGCCCCGACGCCAGAATGAACTACTCGAAGCCTCTCTTGGCCTCAACTTCTCGCTATAAAACCCCATCGAATCTCTCTCTCTTTTCATCTTCTCTCAACCCGCAAGTAGGCCCCCCTCACTCCCCTGCGGTCCTTCCTCTAGCTATTCTCGATCTCAACGCATTGAGACATGGATAACAACTCTCTCGAGAAGAAACGGTCATCTTCTGAACGTTTGGATCATGTCGCTGATCCCAACGTTGGAAAGGGGGAGCATGCAGTGACCATCGACGCCGAAACTGGCTCTTGGGACTCCGCATTTGCCAAGAGAACTATCCGACACGTTGACAGGAGGGTGCTCCCTATTCTCGCCGCTCTCTACGCCATCTCATTGTCAGTTTCATTCAATCTGCCCCACTGCCGATTCCATCGCTCACCCATTTCCCAATAGGATCGACCGCACGAATACATCCAACGCTTATGTTGCCGGTAAGTAATAGCCGTTCTTCCACGATTGGTCGCGTGCCTCATCCTTTTTCCTAGGCGCTGCGAGAGACCTAGGTCTTTACATCGGCTCTCGCTATACCATCATCACCGTCATCTTCTTCGTGCCTTATATTATCTTTGAGCTTCCATCCAATATTGTTGTGCGGCGTGTAGGCTGCGCCAGATGGGTATGTCTAGCGCTTCTTCGTCGTCGCCTACCCTGATCGGTTCGTTTCAGCTGGGATCCATCGTCTTAGCCTGGGGCATCGTGATGCTGGGAATGGTGAGTATCTCGAGCCTTCATGGTTAGTAACTCTAACTCCAAACCAGGGTTTCGTGAAACACTGGTGGCAATTGGCTATTTGCCGTGCTCTTTTGGGTTTGCTCGAAGCGGGCTTCTTCCCAGCATGCGCTTATCTCATCTCCACATGGTGATTTGCGTAATTTTCCCAGAGCTATTGACTCTACTAATGCGCCCAAAGGTATATCAGACGCGAAGTCCAGAAGCGCATGACGGCATTCTATATGTTGTCGGTTGTGGTATGTCTATCCCCTCCCTCCTATCTTCTTCATTATTTGTTAATTTCTGTACAGGTCGGAGGCTTCTCTTCTGCCATTGCAGGGGGGATCTCAGAACTGAAGGGAAAGCGGGGTTTGAACGGCTGGCAATGGATCTTCGTATGTTTCATACTTCAAGACTTTATTTTATGCTAAATGAGTGGATAGATTATCGAAGGCGCCGTCACCATCTTCCTCTCCTTCCTCGCCTTCCTATGTGTGTTCATTTTGGTGGAAAATAATTCCGAGTACTGAACGTTTCATAGTTGTTGTTGACTTCCCGGACAAGAACGGGTTCTTGTCGGACGAGGAAACAAAATTCGTACTCGCTCGCCTTGCGAAGGATCGTGACGACGTTGAAAGCGACCCCTGGACGTGGGGTAAATTCTGGAGGTGAAATGATTTTGCTATAGTACTTGTCTGATTGCCCATTGATTCACGTCTAGTTACATGGCTACTCCAAAGCTCTGGGCGTTTGGACTATTGTTCGGGTGCTCCACCACTGTTTCATATGTCGGTTTCGCTTCTCGTCTCGTCCATAAGATTTTCCTGACAAAGTGTATAGGCTTTTGCGTACTTCCTTCCCATCATCATGGTTGGTATGGGCTATACGGACTTGAACGCACAACGTGAGTTCTGATCGATTCAACTCTTACAAGGAGAGCGACGCTCATCATTGGAGTCTAGTTCTGTCCGCTCCGCCGTACTTTGCCTCTATCTTCATTGCCTTTGCTGGTGCCTGGGCTTCGGACAAATACCTCATCCGGGCGCCGATTATAATGTGGCAGGCGGTTTTGAGCATTATTGGGTTGAGTATGGTAAGTCGTCACTCACAACGACGGGTCCTTGAACCATCGGCTCATTATCATCGACAGACCGCCTTCCATACAAGAAACGATGTTCGATATGCTGGTGTCTTCCTCGGTCTTGCAGGAGCTAACGCGAATGTTGCGGGAGTCTTGGGTATGTGTTCCGTACATTGCTTTGGTTGCTCGCTCATCCTCGGATTTAGGTTACATGCAGAATAATATCGTAGGGCAGACGAAGCGTGCTTTTACATCTGCGCTCGTGATCGGCTCTGGTGGTGTGGGCGGTATCATCGCTTCCACTACCTTCCGCTCGAAGGACTCTCCAAAGTATCGACCAGGATGTGAGTATTTGCGCACTTTGTGCTTGGCAGGCAATTGTGCTAACATTGGATAGTGTGGGTAACGATTGGAGCCAACTTTATCATTATCATCGTCTGCAGTATCATGACTGCCGTCTTCAGTTATCGCAACAAGCAAGTGCGTGCCGGAAAGGGACGTCCTATTGAAGGCAAAGTCGGCTTCTTCTACACCATCTAACAGGTCGTTCGCGAGCGTTTTTCTTTTACCCTCTTCCCTATGACTTGGTACAGGAGACACGAGTAAATGAGCTGGGATCTTTGTACAGTAGCGGAAAGCGAACTCTATTTACCTCGACTAAGATTAATCAGGTCTCGGCCATTTAAACGAGTCTCCTCCTGACTTCTGTGGTCGCGTGAGATCTATATATTGCCGTCCCATGTCGTCTAGAATCGAGTGAACCTTGTGAGCAATACGATCTAAATGTGAGGATGTGACGTACTTGGATCGAGAAACGTTTCTTCGCCATCGTCGGCATCGAGATTCTCCTCCTCTTCTACATCTCCAGAATCGTTGAACTGGTCGCGTCGTGGATCACGACCTGGACCGGTCCACAGCTTCTTTTGATCCACGGATAGATCGCGCATTGCAGCCTCAAGGTTTTCCTTCTTGTATGTTTCAAGAGTTTTCTCCTGTACTCTCAGGGTCACGCGAGTTCAACTTTGGGATTAATGCTGACGAACCCTGTCCGCCATCATCCGTTTGAGTTCTGGCAAATATTCCCTGGCAAAGAACGTCAATCGTCACCACAAGAATGGAACGAGTAGAATCACTCTTCGTATTCTTTCCTTGCATCTTCCACGGCTCTGAAAAAGTCTGAGATGCCCGACCCTGTGACTGCAGACACGCCGACGGTCTGTAAGAGCGTTGATAGGTGTTGATATAATGGGTAGCAGACAGGGTAGATCCTACCTTGAGCCCTTTATAAAACTCGTCCAGTACAAGGCTCATGCTATTCATGAGGCTCGACATATAGGTCTGTTCGCCGTCAGCATCCTTCTTTCCGTGGTCTGGCAACGCCTCTTGAAAAGCTTCAAAATCTTCCATCCACTCTAAAGCAAAATCATGGGATTTGACATCCGTCTTATTGAAGACAAGTATGAATGGGAGTCGGGTTTTGTATAGGATACTCCACCGAACGTTAATAGCACACTTGATCCGAGCAAACAGGTGCTTACCTGCATGCATATAGCATGTTACTCATAAAGGTCGCTGGAGCCGTTGTTCGGGGGGTATCAATTATATAGGCCACAACGGTCGGAAATGTCGATGCTACTGCATCGGTGATGATGGCTCCTGATGCCGACCAGGTGAATATTTCAATCTGACCTGGCGTATCTAGGATGATATTCCTAGAAAAAAAAAGGTTTACTGAGTATCTGGTACGCCATAAAGAAGGCTTACTCAAGACCAGGAGCTCGTTTTTCCAACAATGTCATGACTTGTTCAAACTTGGTAGTAAAGAGATTAAGGGCTGTCAGGATTCCCCCGTTGGGACCTAGATTGTACCTGTGGAGCAGAGGACCTTGAATCAAACGAAATGGGAGGATGATTGGTCATGACAAGCGCAAGAAACGAACTGCTTCATGACTTGTGTGTAGTCTACTGTATCCCTTATATCGATGTTTGCTTCAAAGGGCAGCTGTGTCACAGCTGGATCGAGGTTCAAGATATACGGTGGCTTGTCAATAGTGTGCAAGTATGAATTTATCCGCTGAACGAATGTGGTTTTTCCAGAACCTGCCATCCCAATTGTGATGATTACGGTCGGTTCTCGTGTTGGCTGAGTGGATTCCGCCATGGTGGAGACCAAGATTCCACTCTTGACAAGAACCACATCTGCGAAGGACGGGCGACTTCATTCGGTGCTACTCCTGACTCGAACTCGACCCTAATATTTAGAGCATTATGGCTTATATAATGACTCCAATTGCGTGAAAGTTGACGCATAACGCTCAGGTCTGAGAGTCTAATGCAAAGCGACAATTGTTGCAGGGCTCTTAGTAATAATGAGTAGCTTGTCACATCCATCTTCATATATCTGATTAGAACTAGAAACACGTGTGTGGTTGTTATACTGATTGCCATTAAGTATACTCCCCGATGAGAGTGAAGGATCGCAGTGGACAGCGAGAGGGTGAGAGTCTCTCCTTCTTTCATTCTTCTATCGCTCAAAACAGCCTCGTTCGCCTAGTTCCTACCACTCAGGAGCCAACAGCCATAGGATACACGCTGGTTCGTAGTGGAAGTCTCGCGCACCGGGTGGACCGTCATTTATCAAAGCGATTGCGAGATCTTTTTTCACGAATCAAAGGATGCAGCCAAGGGTGGATTCTCTCTCGACCCTTCATCTTTTCACGGCAGAAGCACCCACTGAAGGTGGTTCGCAACTTCCGTGGGATAGATGAGGCTGTTCTCGAGCTCCTTATGATATGCCTATCATGCCTGTCTGGTACTGATAACCATCTTTTGATAGCTACCGGCTCATCTGGTTGGGCTTATGACTTGGTGAGACTATATCGGCGCTCCGTCTCCAACCTTTCGGTACGATGTAGTTTTATCACTTGAATAAAGAGAACATTCTTTAGTAATATGTTATCGATTGGTGAATAGGGCCCTAGGCGCAAATAGAATCAGTCTCGGAGAAACCAATCAGCGCTCAACCTGCTTCGCTGCTTCCTCAACGTCGACCTCAACCACTTTGGCCCTTGACTCTTAGGACGCTCTCTGCCACTCGTCCTTGGTCGCAGGCTATTTGTGCTGGTCTTGTACTATTTACAAGAATATTCTCGGCACCTCTCACGGGCTCACTCCTTGGCCACTGCCCAAACCGTCCCTCGGCTGGGGATCGCAGCGCTCTCGTCCTCTGGACGTCTATAGCTACAGTATTGTTGAACTCGGGCAAATTGGGATTTACTGGCCAACTTCATCTCTTCTACATCGCCAACCCGGGCGGCCTGTGACTGGCTGAAGCAGAAGACACTGCTCATTATGGGCTTGTTTTCTGCTGGTCTTACTGCATTATACGCTCGGGATCCATCATATCTATCATCCTTACAGAATCTTCCCTTGGTCCCCCGTCTCTCACATGCACGCACCTTTGCATCCGGGCGGTCCGTATTCTTCGGGTTCATCTGCCTCATCGTTATCCTCATTCTTGGTGAGTACTTGTTCTATATTATTTATTCAAGATATTCCAGTCAAATAAAGGCTACTACAACGCTCAAATTGACGCACGCCCTTTTTTCCGCTTGATTAACTATTGTGGCGAAAATTCGTGCTGACGTTTGTTCTTCATCCCTCAACCCCCAATGAATCTGCATATCGCAACTAGCGTATGTGACAAATCCATCGGAAGCATCGTTTCGAACGTTCCTCACCGAGCAAGTCTTTCGTCGACACCTACAAAGGCTTCACATCGAGCAAGCAGACGAGAATACGGACATAGAATCCCTCAACAATAAGTCATCTCTCACAAGAATCAGTGACGGGGAAGGGAGGCTATACGCTCTGCCCTCGCACAAGGCGCTCACTGGTTCTAACTATGGTCACAACCCCAGAAATCAGGTCAACAAACCACCTCGATTTCATTTCACAAATCGATCTGCAGTTTCTCTACAGACACCAGCTCACGTATACCGGAGCTACGGCATTTGCACGATTGCGGTCACACAGGATATTGACACTGCATCTCCATTTGTGTCGCGCCAAACTTGTCCTTCCGACAGTCGTACAATGGAAACAAGCCTGCCTATGCGTCAAGTGAAGATCCGGGGTACTTGGTTCATAGGCGCATTCGGCAAATGGTGGGTCGGTGGGGAACTGGAGATTTCAAAGGAGGACCTCCTTGCTATCGCTGTCAATGGAAATTCAACTGTCTCAAATCAGGAACAACAAAAGGCTCAGGGAGAGTTGAAGGATGGACGATATGAAATCAAAGTCCTGGACCAATCTGATGCCTTTGAAGGTAAGGCGATCAATGGGATGAATAAACTTAACCTGATCAATGAAATAGGGCTGTCCCTAAGTGGCTCTACGCTTGTGAACGCTTCCACGCCCACGAGTCAATTGATCAACGCACCAAACGGTACGGGCAAAAAGACGCGCTCTCGTGCGTCGACGAGATCCATAAAGCAAACGGTCACACCCACTTCCTCGAGAGATTCTTCACCAGCTCCTTTGGGTGCACCCGGAATTCAGAGCAGCCCTGTCAAATTGTCTGCTCCACCGATCGCACCCGCGGTGAATCGAAGCTCAAGATCGAACTCGAATGCAAATTCTCCTGCCATCGAATCCGACCCCAGACATCCCCCAGACGTAACGAAAATCACGCAGGAGATCACAAAGTCCCAGGCTGCAGTCCAGGAGCTTCGTGATCAGCTATCGTCTTTCCAGTCCAGTGCATTTGCATCTCAAGCTGCTTTACGTCTCACGCTGGAGGATCATCGGACGCGCAAAAGGCAGGAGGATGCTATGAGAGTCGAGCTCAAAGGTCGCACGAAAGTGCTCGAGGAGAGCAAGAGGAATGCAGATACAAGGAAGCGGGAGGCTGATAAAAAGCTCAAAATTGCTCAGACTGCGCAAGATTCAACCATCAACCGCACACATCGACTAAGAACGGAAATCGAAGCGATGAAGAAAAGAATGGTGGTTGGAGAAGACCGGTTACAAAGGAGTGAAGATGATGCCAACAAGACAGAGGCTCAGATCCAGGACGATATGGAAAGGCAGAAAGTTGCTTCGAAGATCTTGGAAGATAACATCAATGCTCTGACGAATCAGGCCAAGCAACTCGAAGAGACGCTGGGGCAGGAAAGGGAGAGACTAGTACAGCTGAAGGACGAATGTGAAAAGCTGAAGCAAATCCAGCAGAAACAGCAACAGGAGGCCGCCCTGTTGGCACTGCAAGCGCATCAGAACACGATCCAAGGCTTGAACACGTATGGCAGCATGGAAAACATTGGCCTTGGGGGCGTCGATCCGCAGGCGCAAAGCAACTCCACCTGGAATGGCTTTAATCCGCTTCAGGCATATACCCACGCTACATACCCCGGCCATTCTTCCGTTTTCAATCCCTTCGACCAGCTCGTAACTCCTGCCCAACCCCTGCGACGTCCTTCCGATGAGATGGGTGTGCTCATCCAGGAGCCTGCTGTCACGTCTTCCAGTCGCTTTCGGTCTCTTTCCTTAGGGGAGCTTTCCACTGCCAGTGTTCCTTTCCCGACATTTAGCCCTCCAAAGGATGCTCCAACGACAAGCCATAGCGGTTTTTCTCCATTCGATGTGGATGATCGGAACCGTGTCACCTCATTACCCGGCAATAGCTCATTCTCATCCCTGAGCTCCGCCGTCGCGGGTCTTCTTCCAGCCAATCTCGTCGACTCTATGGAAACAGAAAGTCCAGTGAGCTTAATAGAACCGCCAGCCAAGCTCGAATCGCGCAATTCTTCAGAATCACGGTGGAGGAGTAGTATTTGGCCCTTCAAGTCGGAAACCCTCTCAAAGAGCACGGCGGCACCAGCTGTTGGCAGCTCGAAGAGAGATTTTGACCCGTTCGACGCGCCAAAGCATACCTCTGGCGTTGCAGATGGTACGAGCTCTGTACCAGACGTGATCAAACCATCTCCCTCTGTTACGCGTAAATGGTTCTCCAAATCAGCTACTGTCTCCCTGGTCAATCCTTTGGACCCGCCGACTCAGGTTATCAGTGCACCGGAAGCTGCATCGTTGGCATCAAAGTCAAGGCTCAACCCTGATGCGAAAGTTTTCAGTCTTCCAAAGGGCCGGTCCTTACTCAGTACTTCGTTATGGACACAGGGAGCCGGTATGGCCATGCCGCCGCCACTCAATGTCAGACCCACTGGCCTTCACCTCATTCCAGCACTCGACGATCCTTCCTCTCTCTCATCCACAGGCTCACTACCTCTTTCCACTGCTGGATTGACGGATCCTATGATAGCCAAAGCAACCCCAGCGACGAAGCCACGCTTCCGCTCTTTGTTCTCTTCGCCTTTTGCCCCGTCTCCTGCTGAGCGTGAAGCGCTTCAACGTGCATTGGAGAAGAATCTGAGTCATGATCGCATTTCTGTCGCCTCAGATGGGTCGGCTGAAGGGAGGATGCCACCAAGTCCATTTGGGTTACCGCCTCCAGGCGCTTCACTCTTCGACGTGGACGAAGAAGAGGGTGACTCCGGCTGGGGCAGCGTACTCAAGTCATTGTCGGAGAAGAAGAAGAAGAATCTGAGTGCCTCCATTGTCAGGCAAACGACTCGGTGACCGTGAAGCGTTGTTGGGCGCGGGTACTCCCTACTTAAATCTGTTTTCTTGTTGATGTATTCAGACAGCTCTATTAAGGAAAGTTGTTGGTATTTCTCTTTTTGCTGGTTCGCCGACCTAAGTTGAGTTGCGTGAGGGATTGACGCGGCGGCCAGGGACATAGCTTGGACCCGAATACGCTGGTCGAATTGATGAGCTCCCCAGCAGCGGACGCAGCAGCAAAGATTGAGCTGCAGGACAAGAAAGAAGAAGAAGACGCAGCGACAACACAAACCAGTAGCGCGAAACCAGAGGATTTAGCCGTGCCTTCCTCCGAAACCAAAGGGGATGCTTCATCCGCATCTGAGACCATAGCGGGTGCTCCTCCCGCAAATAATGATCAAACTACGAAAGACAGTGCCGCCGGATCGGGCAATGAAAAGGCAGATGCGTCTGAGAAGGTGAACCCCTCGCCCGCTCCTGCTGCTCCTGTAGACAAGCAAGCTGGGACTCAAAACTCGAAGCCAGCGGCTAGTACACACTCTAAGAGTTCCTCGCTAACCAAAAGTTTGCTCAACGGCAAGGTGTTTTCGAAGAAAATGAACGGTGACCCCTCGAAACGCCAGAGTCCTGTCACCGGAGGGGCGGCTAAGGGGGCGGGAACGGGCGCAGAGCTGTCTGAACCCAAGACGAAGAAGAAGAAGAAGAGCAGAGGAACTTTATGGAGATTTTTTAATTCGTGTTTTACGCCTTCAATATCGCAGACATTCCAAGAGGAGCCAGCGGGAAAGTCTTCTGTGCCATCTACCCCGCTCAAGGACAAGAAGATTGCCACCGCCTCGGATGTAAAAGAGAAGCCAGATGTAGTACACTCGAAAGATCTGTCGGCTTCTACCGCCGTCGCTGTTCCCGCCAAGGAACCAACTCCGTCACGCAGAAGCTCGACAGCTGCAGCTATTCCTACGAATGATGCAGAGCTTGTAGTCCCCCCAGCAACAGAACTACTACCCCTAACGGAGACAGAGGGCGTGACGTCGGGCGCAGTTCAAGCCCCTGGCTCGACTGGCGTGGAGAATGACGAGTCAGAAGCGGGTGCAACAGATGATGAACGCCATCGGCCAATGGAGGATGAAGACGATGAAGAGAGACTGATTCTCAATGGCGGGAATGGGATCCCAATAGGCCCTGTTAGTCCCTTTTGGTGGAGTCTGCTGGTTGATACTGATCGTTTACTAGGACGGCAAAGAGGCGCCCTTACTGCCCCCTCTATCAAAAGAGAACAAAGGACGCAAGTGTCTTGTTCTGGATTTGGATGAAACCCTTGTACACTCGAGCTTCAAGGTGTGTACTGCCCTTCGCATTCCTTTCTGGCACTCCTCTCAACTGTTCTTTATCCATAGCTCATCCCTTCGGCGGATTATGTTGTCCCAGTTGAGATTGAGTGGAATTGGCATAATGTCTATGTGATCAAGCGGCCTGGCGTCGATGCCTTTTTGAAACGGATGGGTGAACTATACGAAATTGTGGTCTTTACGGCGAGCTTGAGCAAGGTACGATCAATCCCTATGAGCGCTCGGCAAATTTGACTGATCCTGGAATCTTCAGTACGCGGATCCTGTGCTGGACAAGCTGGACGTTCACAAAGTCGTTTCACACCGGCTTTTCCGTGAGAGCTGCTACTTGCACAAGGGTAATTATGTCAAGGTATGTCCTTCTATTCTAGAGCTTGCTGATGATTGCTGACAACACGCCAGGATCTGAGCCAATTGGGAAGACCCATTGGAGACACGATTATCTTGGACAATTCCCCGGCATCTTACATATTCCATCCTAACAATGCCGTTCCCGTGTCTTCGTGGTTCAATGACCCTCACGACACTGAGCTCACGGATATGGCACCATTCCTAGCCGATCTCGCAGAGGTCGCGGACATTCGAAGTGTACTTGATGGAGGCATCTAGGTTCTCGTCGACGTGTGTTTTTCTCATTTATCTCTCTCCGTAATGCTCTCATGCGTGACGGAAGCGGATTCTCAAGTGTCTCGTTTGCGCTTTCTCTGTGACTGCCATCCCTCCCATAGCATGCTCACTCTCGTTTCGGTTTGTTTCCATCGATCTGTTGCATTCGATTCTCGTCGCTACTGCACCCGGGAGCATTTAGCTGCCTCCTCACTCTCCCTATCTTCATAGTTCATGTGGGGAAAATATACATCTACGTTGCTCTACATCTGAATTCTGTTCCTTTAAATACGTGGAATGCGGCCTGCCCTAGCCGCCTTGGCCCTGGAACTGAGACTTCGATCAATACTCTTGGACTTCACCTTGACTGGCCGTATCATAACTCCGCCTGCCTGGTGCAACATTTAATAACCTTTTTAATAGCTGAAAGAACAGAAACGGCGACTTTCGTTACAGCAACTTCGTGACGAACGGCTCTGGATACAGCATTCAGATGCTTGCGACAGACCCAAGTCCAGCTCCAATTACGGGCTCACAAGCCACCCAATGCGGCGGTTGTAAGCTGTCTGTCGAGTCTGATAGTGGTGGTATAGTGGTTTCTTTTGGGTATGGGACTTCCTGCTCCTTACGAAGCGAAATGCTAACGGCCCCGCCAACGGATACGAATGAGCAGACAGTCACTCTGGCATGTAGATTGGTGAATACTCTCGTTTCCTATGTGTTGTGATCAGAGCTGATACTGGATGGACTGCTTAGCTTCAAGTGTGCTAAATGCGGCAACCGCGTCAATGTGAGAGCTTGCCAGTGTGCATGCTCCACCCGTGTTGGACTCATCATTCACTCTTTTTTTTTATCCATAGGCGGATACAAATCTCCTACTTCTCTCCGATGGAAGCCCAGTTTGTGGCGGTTGCTCTTACCACTGCAGTGTCTGCAAACAGCCAATCGTCGATGAAGCGATTATGACCGGTATCTATTCATTTAATCACTTATTTGCGAATTTATCCTCATATTCAACCAAGGCGACGACTCATACCATGCTTTGTGTTTTACGTGTCGGCAATGCTCTCGGAGAATCGATGAACTAGTTTTTGCCAAAACTAGTCAAGGCATTTATTGCATGGATTGTCACAACGAGCGAGCTGCGCGTAGTCGACGACATTATGAAAAGAAGAAGCGTGCCAAAGCGAAGCTGGAGGAAGACCAACGTCGAGAGCAGACGAAGGAGGTAAATGACTACCCCCAATTAACAAAGATGCGAATCTAACTTCCCCGGGGCGTAGCAATCACTAAGTGGAACAGCCGCGGAAATTTCGCTCAATGGCATTTCCGCCCCCCGGAATGGCCCACAGGTTGGTCAAGACGCCAATACAAAGGGCGCTTCACCTTACGTGGATAGGACAGCACCGAATGCTAATGTGCGCTCACAGACGGTCCCCATTCTTGGTGTGGATGACCCCATCGCGCCCCCTCTTCGTAGTTCATCGATGGACGATACAGCCCATGAGCAGAATATAGGCGCCAGTAGCTTGAACGTCCCAACCAACCGTGGGGCAAAACGTCGATCCATCAACCCTGGTTTACGCTTGGCAGAATCCGCTGCTGCCTCATCAGAGTCCACAACGCGTCAGAATTCCCCCACCACGACGGATCTGTACTCTCCTGCCTTCAGCGTGGAATCTGCTGTTCCCTCTCCTGGTCTGGTTACCACAGGGAGCGTGGCAGCGCAAGAATCCTCGCGCGCAATAACGACCATCCCAGGACACGAAACTGCTGGGAGGGTTCCTAATGAGGATGACGGGGACCACACATTCATTATTGATCCGAAGCCGTCGCTCAATGGGTACCCGGAACCACCATCAGCAGGACTCAAAGAACGTTCCCGTTCTAATACCCCTGTTCCAAGCAACGTGGATGCTAGTGGACGAGCAAGTGATGAGAGCGAAACAGAGGCAGCCACTTCGACTGTTGTTGATGGGCCTGGACGTAATCAGTCTAATCTACCCCCAATCGAGTTGACGTTTCATGACCCGGAATTTACCAATCTACTCTCGTCATTCGCCGGAGATTCAAATCTTTCTCCACTCACACTAAGAGATCCAGCCGGTAGTCGGAAAAGTATGCAGGCGCTAGCAAATGTCGCCCTCATGCTTAGTGAGACTCAAGCTGCGCCAGAACCCCCTTCTGCTTCGGTACCTACTCCAAGTGCCCCCTCCTCAGCGCAAGATGTACCGGAACCACCTCAGATAGAGCAGCGGGCATTACCTCCGTTGCCTCCGTTGCCCAAGCATTCAATAGATGGCGTGCGAACTTCGGAAGATTCGCCCACCTCTCGCAGTTCATCTGACTCGCGAAAAACGACCCCTCTATCATCCACCCGCCCCGCATTTGATCCCAGGAGGCGAGTTGACTCCAACAACTCTACCAAATCGGGCACTGGTCGCTCTTATGCAACTAAGGATACAGTTGACTCGGCAGATCTTGTGACACGGAGGTTAAAGGAGGCCCTCAAGGATGCGGTGGATCGAGGATCGACGGCTGTTAAACTCGATAGGGATTTCGTGGAGGCAATTATTCACTCACTGGGCAACAATCACACCAAGGTTACAGAAATGAAAGCCCGTCTAGATGGCATGAAAGTACGTAATAATGACGTTCAAAAAGACTACCAATGAGACCATTCACAGAGAGTCAGCCAGCGTATGTTCGATGGCCTCTCAGTTGCTCAGGAAGAGTACGACCAAGAGGTTGCCCTACGACGCAATGCAGAGGCGGAGGTTTCGAGACTCCGGCTGCAGATCTCCAGCCAGACTGCGCAAATTACTACTCTCGCCGCTGAGCAACGGAAACGAGAACTGATGGAAAAGATGTCACATGACATGAATGAAAATCTACACGGCTTGGAAAAACACCTTTCGCAGCTACAAGTGGAGCGAGATCTTACTCTGGCTGAAGTAGAGGAGCTCCATTCTACAAAGCAGTGCGTCAATTACTTCCAATCTTCTATCACGGACTTATGTACCAGAAATAGAGTACAAGACGTATCGGAGACGACCACGCTGTCCCGGTCACTGACGAATAGGTTTGACAATCTCAAAGTCAAATATCGGCGTGATTTAGAGCCTCTGATTGCCGAGAAGGAGTCTCTTCAGCGAGAAATCAGCGAACTCAAGCAGGCTAAAGAGCTTTGCTTGGAAGAGACCACAGCCTTGACCTCCCGAAACGACGAGCTCATGGAATTGAACATGGCGTTAACAAGGCAAAGCGAGCAGTTGCAATCTGCAAACAAGGTTCGACCTCCAGAGAGGAAGGCCAGTAAACCCACCCCCTTGCCAACACTTCCAGCATCGTCGGCTCAACCCACTCCCCTCACGGCGTCCTCGACCGTATATGCTTCATCGGCATCTATCGTTACCTATGTTGAAGAGGATAAGTCTACCAAAAGCTCGAAATCTGACTCTGAGGCCGGTAACACCCTCAGAAAATTCCCCTGGTTTAAGGGCAAAGATATCAATGCCGCTGCACGTGATAACGCGGCTTCATTGTCCAAGCTTCAAAATAGTATGTCTCCAATCCCTCCAGAGAAGGCGAAACCAGTCCTGCGTCATAATTTCCAGCAACAGAGCGTCCTTCGCTTTGCTCGATGCGACTATTGTGGTGACAAGATGTGGGGGACCCAGTTGAGGTGTTCTAGTATGTGAATATGCCATCACCATGATAGCTCCTGACTTGGATTTAGACTGTTCTACTGCTTGCCATACTCGTTGTCTTGCCCTAATTAATACCCCATGTCGAGAAGCCACTGCACAAGAAGAGAAGGAAATCGTTGACATCACCCCTCTTCGTAAGTAGGATGTTATAGCACTGATCTTCGCTGAACAAAGTCCTTGTCAGCACCGTCAATGTTCGGAAGAGACCTCGTGGAACAAGTGCAGGCAGACGCAAAGGGAATCGAGCGCGCGGTTCCAGTAATCGTAGAGAAATGTATCATCGCAGTAGAGGCCAGAGGTGTGTTCTTTCTTACTGGTCTTCCCCTCACTAACAAAGTGCTAGGTATGGAGTACGAAGGGATTTACCGTAAATCGGGAGGTGCTGGGCAGTCAAAAGCGATCACACAAGCTTTCGAGCGCGGCGACTACGATGCATTCGACCTACTGGATACAGAACAATTCACCGATATATCGAGCATTACATCAGTTCTTAAGAACTATTTCCGCTCCCTTCCGAACCCACTCCTTACCTTTGAGCTACATGATGCATTTGTCCAAGCTGCTTGTGAGTACAATTGGTCACTAGAAAGTCAAGCATTGACACCATATCTTAGCCCATCGAGATCCTGTTGCAAAAGCCAACGCCATGACAAATGTGCTAGAACAGCTTCCTCATGAGCATTATGAGACTTTAAGGCTTCTAATGCTGCATCTTAATGGGTAAGCTCTTTCCCTGGCAAATGCAATAGGTCTCATCTATGTCGTAGTGTAATGGAATTCTCCAAAATCAACCTCATGTCTGCCCGGAATCTTGGGGTTGTATTCGGACGTACGTATCATTATTCTCAAAAGCGAGTGGCTACGCTAACGCACTTAAAGCGACTCTTATGCGCTCTCCTGACAGCGCGAAGGAATTTGCCGATATGGCAGGCAAGGCGCTATGTATTGAATGGCTCGTCGAAAACGCCCCAGCATGGACAAAATCACGGAGATGAACTGGTTATCGCTGCTCTCGAGGGCCATCCTAGTCGTTAAACGTTTTGTATTGTATCTGGAGGCTCTATCTTTGCTTTATACCCCAAATCTTTGTATCCTATGCACCCAAGCAAAATTTAGAAACCTGATGCGGTCACCCTCAGGCTCTCTAGTTTTTTAAGCACATCTCCAACCGTCCTGTCCAGCTCACCGGCAATGGCGAGTTGCTTTTGTGTCGGCAGTTTGGCAAAATACTCGCATAAGTCTCCATCAACGACTGCTTTGACTGGCGTATAATACCCCCTCCAAGATAGATGGTCCCTTCCTACTAGACTTAGATTTTCCGTTCTCATGTGCTGCTCCAATGTCGAGATGAAATCAACGTCGTCTTTGGAGACGAGAGGAGTAAGTATGCCAATCGTGCCGTGCAACCCAAAGTAGACGATGGAATCGCGTGCACCAGCGACGAGTGCAACCTTTTCCATAGACATGATGATATCACCGACGTGGAAATGGGCAATCATCTTGGTTTTGTGTGGAGCGCCCATTAGTACGCTTTTTTCGTGCAATATTCCTGCGCCTGTCGGATCGTCGTCCACCTGTTTGCTCACAGCTTCGTTCAGCCGGTTGACGAAGACGTTCCCGAATTTATCACCGCCAACAACGGTGTTGTAGTCGAGCATGGTTGCAGCGGTTGTCCAGCGCGCGGAGACGTCGTCAGCAAAGATCAAGAGTCGATTCTCTGCAGCTTTATATACGACGAAGTATACGGACTGATTCAGATCCCCTGCCAATATTCGCGAGCCTTGCGTATTGAGTGTGACGATGGCGCTGGCGAATTGCTAAGGTGGATAATTAGACCAGACTATATCATATGAAATTGTCCTAACCCTATTCTCAGCCTTTCTCAGTAGCTTCTTCTTCCCAATGTCGTAAAGACGAAGAGCCTTCCCTACTCCTGCAACTAGTCGACCTTGGAAGGCCAGTAAAGACATAGGAACGTCGTCTGCTTCGGTCTAGAAGTGGTGAGATTTGGACCAAACGACCAATATGCGCGTTCAAATACCTTGTGCAATAACTCTAGTTTGGAGCCTCCGTCAGCAAATGAGTATACTCGAAGATAACCAGCTGAGCATGAACGGGGCGTTAGGTGAACGTCCACCGCTGTACCGACCACTAGCAGCGTCTCTCCATTACGAGCAGAGAATGGAACAACCGCTATTGAAAATGCGGCTTCGTTCGCATCCAATGGGTAAACTGCAACACTTTGGGACTGGAGAAGTGGTCAATAGTGCCATCATGAAAAGAAAGTGCCTGACTGACATTGACAGGGTCAACTATGCGAATACAGGAGGCCCAGATTCCTTCCGAAGCATGCAGATTCCCGAAGACTTTAGAGTCGAGCTCTAGCACTTCGCGGTCCACTTTCTCATTGGACATCTCCTAAACAATCAATTGAGAATGATGCGTGGATGCGAGTCAGCGACGTCACTTGCCATCACCTTGATCCTGTCTTGAATCACGGATTCTGACATTGTGCGATGATCAGATTCTATAAGATAAAAGTAGGAGTTTTGCGGATGGGAGACGAATTTGCGGGGGGTGTAAGAAAGCGGGAGGATTTCCTGCTTGAGCTTGCTGCCTAGCTTTGAGACTTGAAATATTCTATAGACAAAGTCATGAGTCCGATGAGTAAAGTAGGGAACAGATGACCGTATGCTCAGTAGGAACAATTGGTACTAAGATTGGGTGTCGGCAGCACTCCTATGGAGGTCTTACGTCCCCTACTAGTCATCATTGCAACACCATGGGTGGTGTGGGAGGAAAGAAGAGACTGGGGCTTACCGAAGAGTAGCACCCGCGATCCCAATGAATCCATCAGGGCAGAGTTCTGCATTGACACTGCAAGCACCATCCAGCCGATCGTACGCCAATGGCGTAAAATGGACCAGGCCTTGATATGTGTAGTTCAACCATGACCGACTGGAGAGTGCCAACACGCCCGGTGACCCATGGACTTGCGTCCGGATTAGGCGAACGGGACGGTTTCCAAGGAATCTTGAATATGAGAGCGATATGACGTGAAAAGGTAAGGGATCAGTGTGAGTAAAGGCATGTAGAAACATTGCGCGGCACAACAGGAGACTCACCTTGTCCTCGTGTCGGCAAGTTTTCCATTAGTTGGGTCAAGAATTGTACGAAGTAGCACGCCATTCTGAAGCCCGATGTTCACGAACGTCGTAGGGCGGTGCTTATCTATGCTAGAATCATGCATATCTGCAATTGATATGGAAGAGGGTGGAGCGGTTACTGCCTGAAGCGGATGCCCAGTGAAAATGAGCTCCAATGTCTAATGTCATCTGACTAACCTGGAGACTGATCATTTCTAATGTAGAATCAGGGTCTAGGGAGATTATTCGGACGGTTTGGTCTTCGCATCCGACTGCCTATATGATTCTATTAGCCATGCTCCGAAAAAGAAAAAAGAAAAGAAAAAAAGAATTAGCATACTAAGTATTTGAATCGTTGCAGGCCTTCGGGGACTCCTCCGATGCTTAGAGCTAGTACAGTACTTCCCATGGCACGTCTGTCCTGGTATTCGTTTAGCTGGCCCTCGTAATCTAGCTCAAAATAGATAAGTTCTGCAGAGCTGAGGGCCAGAACCACTTGACGCTTGTTAGTCGTAGCCGCAACAATGGTTAAGCCTTGAGGGGTACGCCACTCGTTTATTCGTTTATCGGACAGTATATGCCTGATTCCACGAGGATGTACTTGCAATAAAGCATCTTGCCCTAATTGCTGCGCGGCCAGTGTCGGCTCGGATGAAAGAAACCCGGAGTTCTGGATTTCTTCTATCTCCTCTCCGAATGAGAGGACCAGCGTTCCGTTGACAAACGATAACACAATGTAAGAGTCATACTGATCTAGGTGGCTAGATTAAGAAAAGGGACTAAGTAGTGCCAAATGGGCAGACTCACCTTCTTCAGTGAGTTTGAGAGTCCAAACTGCATTTGGGATACTTGGAAGGTCTGAATTTCCATTTTCATCGACTTCCAACCCGTGTTTGAGAGTACGGAAAGTGCTTCGTGCGCCCCGTCCACATGCAGCATAGAACAACGATGCATCAGGAAGATTTTGAACTTTTGCTGATAAAATTGGGTCCAGAGACTCAAGCTCGTCGAGGAGGACAAGATTTTCCAATGGTCTAGGACGGAAATAGGCCCGTGGCAACGGTTGAGACGGTGTTCGCATACCATTTCCCGGATAATCAGCAGAGCTATATTCTGCTTCTTGGTCATCGTCACCGAGTTTCTGGAATTGATAGAAATAGTGGTTGCCAAATTCCGAAGGAACGAAGAGATGCCCGGATTTGAGGATGCAAAGACTGATCGCAGGTGAAACGGTATCAAAATACTTGATTTTGAGGGCGACGACATCCTCGTCTTGGTGCTCCAATGTCACCTTGTACAAATCCCCAATTTCCGACTGTAAAAGAAAAAAGAATGCACCCTTCATTCGATGCATCACAGCCGAGATTATGAGTATTCCCCGGGTTTGGTCCTCCAGTGGATGCTGGCGTCGGGGAATCGGAACTCGGAGTTGTGGTTGATCCATGTGTCGATAAACGACATGGTCTTCACAACATACTAGAACCCCTGATGGGCCGTCTATGCGGACTGTTGGGGGGTCTCCCGATGTTGTTTGTCCACCAGGAACTTGCACTAAGAGGTTGGCTCGGGGATCGGTTGGTTCACTCCATTTCCGCACTACGTGGTTCAATCCTAAGTCAAGCTCATAGAACGTGAGCATCTAGATTGCGCATTTCAGACACTCTTTCATCAACTTGTTGGACACCCTCTCGGGGACCGACCTTTTGGGCAGTTCTGTACGCTTCTCCAGATGGATCATTATCCGCTTCCGCATAGTCAACTTCTAATGCCGCATAAAGAGGGTTTTCGAAGCCTACATCAACGCCTATGATGTGATGTATGATTGCTGAGGGCTTATGAGCCTCGAGCGGTGATGATATCGTCAAATTTGCGGCCGCGTCACGGTTCAAGACATAAACGAGTTTTGCTTTCTCCATAGCACTGATCATGACGCTGCGTCCCTTTGGATCTGTGGCGAGCATCTGCCCGGGAACAATGCGTCTTGCTCCTGTCTTGCCATAAGTTTCCTGATAGAGTTTTACGAAGATATTCTGCTTTGGATCGTATTCGAGAATGACAATGCGACCAGAGTCAGAGCCAACTATCGCATAATCTGCAGGAACTGAGCACCCTGCCGGCGTTCGGTGAGGAAAGCGCTAACCTTTTGTCCCACCAGTCAGGCGAAATGCAGCGAGAGACCGTATGGACCCGAAGACATCGTGAACGAGCACTGTAGAAAGTTTTCCGAGCGCTGGATCGGGTTTTAACAATTGCAGTCGCGTCCCCTTAGAAATGAGAATCTCTTGCTGTCTGAGACCTGAAAAGTTGCCAACTGCTGCACTTGTGATCGAGGATGCATGCTCCAACGTCAAATTGTAGAGATGCATGAAGAGGCTGGGTCCAAACTAAGTTGGCCTCCACCACGACCATGGAGGACGAGGGCCTGCCGATATATCATGGCCAGAGCCATCCCAGAACAAGTGCAATGGGGTATTACAACTCCCCATCGCACGATTATCAGAGGTCCCAACCTCACAACACTCAGCCACCACCGCCGCCACCATCAAGTTCAACAACCGCGGTGACCCAGAACCAGCAGCAGCCAGCGGGCATGTCTTTCTACCCCTCAAGTGTCACTGCAAGCGAGTACTACCCCCGCCATGATCCATATGCGCCCAGCGCGCTTTATGGCTCGCACCACGTTGCCCGCAATCCAGCTTCAACGCCATCCAGCCCATATTACTTCAATCAGGACCAGCCCATACATACCGATGCTCCTTCTCCAGCTCCAATTCGCAAGGCGGGTGGCTTCCGCAGAGTGCGCGACCAGCGGGATCTTCGACCTTCTCTACGGATATCCTCGCCAGCGGTAGGTACATGTTCACTGGTATTGCTAATCAAGCTTCTGATTTTACACAATCTTGTCTGTATCGCGATGATAAACAGCCGCTCAAAGCCCTCACCGCCAACATTTCTGCCACTTACAATGTCTGCAACCCTCAATTCTCATACGAGTCTTCGACGAATCCCAGAAGAGTTTTAACAAAACCGAGCAAACCGGTCCATAACGAAGGCTACGATAACGACGATTATGATTACATTCTATATGTGAATGATCTGTTGGGAGGGGAGGATGGCCATAAGTATGCCCTCATTTATTGCGTGATAAGGTCACTCATAAATGTACAGATACCTTATCCTCGATATTCTCGGCCAAGGTACTTTCGGCCAGGTCGTCAAGTGCCAAAACGTCCGCACTCATGAAATTGTTGCTGTCAAAGTGGTCAAGAACAAGCCTGCTTACTTCAATCAAAGCATGATGGAAGTGACAATCCTCGAGATGCTTAACAAGGAGCACGACCCCCATGACGAACATCATATCCTTCGATTACGGGATTCTTTCATCCACAAAAAACACCTATGTCTCGTTTTTGAGCTTCTATCCTCTAACCTCTACGAGCTCATCAAACAGAACTCATTTAGCGGTCTCAGTACCCAGTTGGTCAAGGTGTTCACCGCCCAACTGCTGGACGCCCTTACGGTTCTGAAAGAAGCGAGGTTGATCCATTGCGATCTGAAGCCGGAAAATATTCTCTTAAAATCGTAAGTAGCTCCAGCATACAGATTTATCAGCGGTATTGACGAGATATAGGCTACAGTCACCTCAGATCAAAGTTATCGACTTTGGCTCGGCATGCCATGAGAAGCAAACCGTGTACACCTATATCCAATCTCGATTCTATCGATCACCAGAGGTTCTGTTAGGAGTACCGTATACTTCTGCTATCGACATGTGGTCCCTTGGGTGCATTGCAGTGGAATTATTCCTGGGTTTACCATTGTTCCCTGGGACAAGCGAATACAATCAAATCACGAGGATTGTAGAAATGCTGGGGTGCGCATCATCTATATACTTGCTCACTCTCCCCTTAACGGAACCCTTTGCATGCTTGACACCTATCGTCGTTTGACTTAACATCCCCACTTTGTTGCTCAACAACAGGCTACCTCCTCAATATATGCTTGATACCGGCAAACAAACAAACCAATTCTTCGATTCCTATATTGACACATACGGCCGGAAGCGGTACCAGCTCAAATCTTTAGAGAAGTATTCGAGGGAGCATAACACCAACGAGCAGCCCGGGAAGAAATATTTCACCCATAGTACTCTTCCGGAAATCATCAAAGCTGCTCCTATTCCCGCGCAGCGCGCGAAGCCACAAGAGGCTGAGAAAGGTGTGAAGGGTCCCTGCCACAGTTTGCAGTATTTGCTAACCTATCCTCTGGAATTTCCGTCTTGAATCAGAGCATTACAATCGACTCGCTTTTATCGACTTCGTGCAAGGTCTTTTGAATTTGAATCCTCTGGAAAGATGGACCCCACAACAGGCTCGCACTCACCCGTTCATTACCGGTGAAAAATTTACCGGACCCTTCGTCGTGAGTGGTCTCTTCCAGGTTGTATCGTGGAGATTGACGACCGCCCGCAGCCTCCCGGTGCAAACCGCGGAACGGGAACTCAAACAACGCTCGGTAGTGTGGATGCAGCCAGACCATATGGTGGTCTTCCCCCAGCGCAGCCGCAGGGTACCCGCGCGTATCGGAACGCTGCCAGCTACAATCAACACTTGAATCAACATCAAGCCAACACGGCCGTTGCAGCAGCGGCCGCATCTACTACCAGTGGACCAGGAGGTGCTCCCTATCGAAATCCATATCTACCGCCTAGTAACCAGCAAGCTGCAGTACAAGCTGCACCTACCAGCGGCTCGCAGACAATGGACGCTCCATCAGACGGGTATTCGAGCTCAGCCCAAGCGTCAGGAATCCAGCCGACCTATAGCCAGTCGTCCGCTGCTCCGCATAGCGCCACTCGTTTGCAACATCACCATTCCCAAACTAGCGCTCACGGTCATGGCAGTCATTATTCCTCCCAGGCCCCCCCGCAATCCTCGTATCCCTACCAATCACCCCAACAACTTGCTGGTGCAACTCAGACACAAACTCAGCAAAATACACGAACTCGTCCGAACCATATGGATATCGTTCCCCCTGCAATCGCTCGTATCGCAAACATGGGCGGCGATCAATCTGGAATTGGACGGAACGCCCTCACTCCAGTACTTCGACGTGATGATGTATATCGAGAATGGGAGAGAAGGCACCAGGGTGGCGCGGTTCCCCAATCTACTTATCCGCAGCTGGAGTATTTGCAGCAGCAAGCGGAAAGGATGCCTAGCACCTGGAGCTCGAGACCTTATCATAGCTCAGGAGGGACAGGAGGAACTCGACAGCCCTTGAATGTAAACACGGGGACTCAACCAACCGCCCAAGCAACACAATTCCAACCACCTCCTGCTGCAATTGTCGTCGACTCGCAAGAGCGTCCGGTAGGCCTAAGAGACGTGATGAGTAGTGTGCGGTCGGCGGCTGGTACTAGTACCCTGGATTCCTCTCCACTGAGTTCACAGGTTGCAGCTTCCATCTCAACGCCACCCCTCGCCTACACCTCCTCGACTTCCTCCAATCCTGGTCATCGTTATGGAAGTAGTGCATCGTACCAGCAATCACCCGCTACCTCCCTCTCATACGATGGATATGATCGAACGGGCAGTGGAGCGGGTGGTGGGGAAGGAGATCTGACGTCCATCTACGCGCCATTGCAGCCCCATCAATACTCATCTGGTTACACTACTGTCCCTGGACCGTCCTCGCCGCTGCAGCCGAATGGTAGCCGGCCCCCTCAAGCCCAGCAACGGCAGTCCACTATGAACTCGATGAGTAGTGGCTCCACTCAGTCCTCTTCGTCGTATTATGCATCCGGTATCTCTCCTTCCTTGGGTGGCACGGCCAACCAGTCTGGGTATCAATCATCATCCCAGCAACAGAGGACACTCTACGGTGCTCCTGTCAATCCTCCACCTCTTGCTGCCGGGGGTATCGGAGCTGATGGACGTCGATTGAACAATGAGATGGATGTGTGGTCTCGTTAAGGCTCCGGATTATCAATGCGGACGCTTCAAGTGACCGCTTGTCTTAGAATGATTGACTGAACACGAGAAATCTGTGTTCATGATGCTGACGATGCTCGCTTTCTCTTTTTAACCGACTTGTCTCCTATGCCTATATGATCTGTTGTTTCTCTCCGCCGATGAATAAAAGTCTGGGCATGCCCTGGATTCGGCATACCCAAGAATCCGTTTGAGAGTAAAGAGCTTCACGATAACGAGTCAGGTGGGTCAACTTTTTATGACCTCGCCACACTAATGGCCGAAGAAGGCGGTAATACTGTGACATTATTGGCTGCAAGGGCGATTTATAAGAAAGTAGAAGGCTATCTCTACCTAACAGATAAGCCTTACCGCATTGTCTGGGTTCATCCCCAAACTGGTGAAGTACCAGTTGCTTTATCAACAAACGATTGCACAAGTAAGTAATCGCCCTTTCCATGTAGTCCATGTCTCGAACTTATAGTCAGATCTTTATGCAAATAAAAGCGGTGCCAAACCACCCAAACTGAAAATAGTTGCGAGCGATGTTGACTACAATTTCATTTTTGCGGGAGAAGAGCCATCCTGTTTCGTCAACCGGGACGCATTTAGAGACCAGGTCAAGTTGCTGATTCGGGAGAGTATGACTCAACCATCTACTGCAACGACCTCAGCAGAAGCCACTCCAGAGGTAAGTTGACTGGAACTTCAGATTATAGAAGAGGGATACAAACCAACGATTTGAATCATAGGTCTCTACTCCTAGTGCGATGGATATTGAGACCCCTCAAGAATCCGCACAAACCCCCAGAACATCCTCCACCCCTCTTCCCACAATAATTGATCCCGCGAAAGAGCTAGCTGCAAGAACTTACCGACTAAAGAAGAAAATTCTTGTGCGTGATCCCGAGCTTGCAGCACTTCATAGTGCTGTTGTCATTAACGGCAAAATGTCCGACGCGGATTTCTGGGCTTCGAGAGAGGTCATATTTCCCTTACTTCTCTTGACATTATACTGAACTGAGGTTATCATAGCATCTGATTGATGAAGCAGCTGCGATCGAGGGGCAAAAACGGGGTAAATCATCCCGTTTGATTGATCCTAAACCAGATGTTTCACAGACTGGGGATATCAAGATATCTATCACCCCACAACTTCAGATGGACATATTCGAGGAATGGCCAATTGTCAAGCGGGCATATGACGAGAACGTCCCAGACAACGTACGTCCAGCAATCCTAGTCGACGCACATGTTCTGAAGTCTCTTGTTAAGATGAGTAAAGAAGAATTCTGGAAAAGATACTTTGAGTCTCAGCTCTACCACAACAATCGAGCGTCTGTCAGGTCGTCCGCCACTCAGCATAGAGTCAAAGAAGATCCCGTTTTCGACAAATATCTAGATCCCCTGGATAACGGTGGGCCCTGAAGCTAGAATCACTGATCATTACTCACATACTTCATACAGAGATTGAACCTCGCAAAGCAAGGCAAGAGCTTTTCAGCAGATCTATCGATCTAGTAGCGACACGGGAAGACCATGGGGAGGTAAGTGTACTACCAAGGGGACTACTCGATAGGCATAATAACCCAGACGACAGACCGGCAACATCCTCGATGTCACTATGCAGGCTGGGAAACAGAAATCGTCGCTACCGCTCATCCGAAAATTTAACGAACACTCTGAGAGGCTTCTCAATTCTGCTCTGTGAGTCAAAGCTTCGTGTAGTTGTTCTACTCACCTCTATTTAGAGGAGAAATCACATCTTCTCGGACCATCCGCCCCGCATCAACAGAGAAGGTGTGATCCGAACTGTAGAGCTTTGACTAATCTGATTTGCACATCAAGGCTGTCGCATTTGAAGAGATCGATATGGAAGACCTGCATGGTGGCGAGAGTCAAGCCGGCATCGCACTTGACATGCAGAATCTCCAGCGATATTTTGAAGGTCGAAGTGGTACAGTGGGAGTTGGTTCCACGGTCGACCTCAAGACCGCTCTCACACACCTAAAGACTCAGTCTGGTGATTGGGAAAGCAAACTACGAATGGTAGGCTAGTGATACTAGTCGTATAGAGTATTAGATCATCGACAGGTTCGCCCGAATGGTCAAGCGGGAGCGGAGGCATTTGGAGCGATCACGTTGGCAGTCTCATCTCGAACAAAAACCAAATCCACCAAATGTGAGAACGAATTACGCGGCTGAACTGCTCCTCACACTTTACAGTAAACGTTTCTCCTGAATTCCTGAAGCAAATGCAGACCACGCAGTCGACGGCCGGGGAGTATCTTCGCCAGTTCTGGTTCAATATGACACCCCCTCCTGAGGGAGTCACACGTATTCCTGTTGAGGAAAGGGCGAAGAAGATTGGTGCTATGCGTGACCGGCTGTTGGTACTTCAGAAAAGGATCCCTGATCTGGTAAGTCAGGCCGCAGCGAATCGCTGGGATAGTACTGCGGTACAAGAGGTTTGTCTCCGTGGTTACTATTCTATCAATGATATTATTTCTCACTTGGCCACAGGCATTCGCACCGACGCTCGCGGCCATTGAAAAAGCCATACGTCTTGTTGGCGGATCATCTTGAACATCTGCAGTATCTAGACTGTAATATTATAAATTCCGTTTATCTTTCCGCCTTGGCTTCATGCATGTTGTTAGGCCCAGATTGAATTGGCATGGGTTGACCTCCTTCCACGACAATGACATCTTTCTATTATCCTTCTCCAACTCTCGAAGGGGACAGAGATATCAAGATTATCAGAATCGCTCGACATTGCCCTTGTTCCATGGGCTGTGGGTGTCGTGGGCTCCATCCCCAAGGCGAGCAGAAGTTTGAGATTATTCTCGAAGCAGAGGACGCAGACTTCTCCGAGGAGTCGACTGCATGTGCATGTGGTCACTCGTGGTACAACCATGGATCTCTTGACAGATTGGTGGACGCTGAGATAGAGAGACGGGCGAAAGTAGCCCTCCGGATTGATGAATTTCTCGATGTTGCTCCATTATTCTATCGCTCGATCATATAGTGACCAAAACATCTAGGATAACAATCAACTTGGTGATTTCAGCCTTACGGATGAGGGAATGGAAAGCTTACGAAAGCAAATGGAATTGCCCCCTGGGGAGGAGCGCGACGCCTCCTTCAAGAGGGATGATAGCCCCGATTCTGTCATGTCTGGACGTAAGGATAGACTCGTATCATCATAGAATCGTTGTAACTCACAATTCTTAGTGTCTGGACAGGACAGAAGTAGACGTTCCCGATCGATGTCTTCTTCAGGTCTCAGTGATGTACCTGCTCAGGTCAGCAAAAGGAGACGAATCAACTCGTCTCCTTTGAGTGATGATGAAGCCAATGTGGACCCGATGAACCTACCTCCGGCTACTTCTACAGTCTCAAAAGGTTCAAAAGGTTCAAAGAAAGCACCCCCTGTTCCAGTATTGAGTGGTGCAAGGTCAAATGCCCGTGGAGCGAAGAAGCGTGCAGGAGGGGCGACTGTTACCGCAGCTACTGTCAATGGAGCTCCTCAAACCAATGGGACTGCGTCCTCTCACGTCCCGAAGATCAAATTGGAAGACGAAAATGTTGAGCTGGAGTCAGTGGCAGAAACGACTACCAGCGGTCCAGAGGAGGCTGCCCCCATGTCAATCGATGTATGTTTCTTCCAGAGCAATTGCCATTGAAAACTCAGGAACCTGCTAGCTCCCGCCGAAGGAAAAGATTGTGATGGAAGAACATCGCAGGGGATATATTCAGTACACAGCGGTCAAAAACGATGGCCAAGAACGCTCATGGATTGTTTTGACCGGGTTAAAGAACTTATTTCAGAGACAGCTTCCAAAAATGCCACGGGAATACATTGCGCGACTAGTGATGGATCGCAATTCTCGTGGATTGGCGATGATCAAGCATGGATACAAGGTTGTGGCTGGCATCACATACCGTCCATTTGCGCATAGGGGGTTCATCGAAATCGTTTTCTGTGCGGTTTCGAGTTCGAATCAGGTCAAGGGCTATGGTGGGCATCTGATGGATCATTTCAAAAAACACATCCAAGATACATACGATAACGTCGAATATTTCTTAACATATGCCGATAACTACGCAATAGGCTACTTCAAAAAACAGGTGACTATCCACCATGTTTCGAGCGTCAATGTCTGATCCCGCTAGGGGTTTTCCAAAGATGTAACACTAGACCGAGTCCAGTGGGCTGGATATATCAAGGATTACGAAGGTGCAACACTACTCCAGGCTAGCCGAGTTGATTCGCAGTCAGTAGTGCTCGCTGACGCATTGTACTACAGTGTAAGCTGGTTCCAGTGGATTACACCAACATACGGGAAACCTTGAGTCTACAAAAGGCTTGGGTTCTAGACCGCATACGTGCACGATCCTCATCTCATGTTGTCCGTCAGGGGATCCCTGCATTTCAAGAAGGACAACCGCCAGTGGTATTAGACTACAAGGATATACCTGGGCTTAGTCAGTTGATTATATGAACTCACTCCACCTATTGACTGCCGATAGTTGAAGCAGGCTGGACTGCCCACCCGACTGCACAAGAACTGTCAGTGTGGATCCCATTCAAGCACAATATACTGACTTTGATCCAGTCCAGCAAATATTAGGCCTCCGGACTATGTTCGAATGACCCGTGCGTTGCGTGCACTCCAAGCGCATCAGCAGTCGTGGCCATTCCGTACACCAGTAAACAAGGCAGAGGTTCCTGACTACTACGAGTTTATCAAAAACCCGATGGGTGAGATTCTTCATCGTGTTTGGGCAGCTTCTCATCGATTTGAACAGATCTGCACACAATGCAAACAAAACTCGAAAGTGGAAAGTACACGGATGTGGAGACATTTGTTATGGACGTCAAAACAATAGCGCAGAACTGCCTTCTCTATAATCCTTCTGACTCGGTATATGCGAAGGCCGCAGTGAAGCTTTCGCGTTACTTTGAAAACACTTTATTGAAGGAACTACTGGAAAAAGAATAATTTTCCATCGAATGTACTTGTACTTGCTTACTTTCTGGAGGTTTAATTCGATTGTTTGCTCGAGCATCAGGTCACGTGGTTGCAGGTGGTAACTCCGACTTGCCTCCGACGCTTTCTTGTTGACCTGGGGCGTGACATCCTGACTGCTGGCGTTAACCCAGAAAACTTGTTCAAAATGTCGACGCAGACTGCGTCTCATGTTTCTCGAACCTCTGGGCGTGTTACACGCGCTCGAGACGCGTCCGCGAAAACCAAATCAACTCTTCCACCCCGACCACAGCTTTATCGATTTCCTACAACTGATTCAACTTTCAAAAACGCGTCCAACGTTGCCCTAATGGATGGTGGACTGGGCAACATCAACACCCTCTCCAGTGCCCGAGCAGGTCACGAAAACAACATTGAAGATACCCAGCCTTCGAACATAATCGAAACCCAATCCAGTCCCATCAGACCGCGCAGGCGACCTCCAGCCAGCCAGGTCATGCATGGTTTCTCGCCCTTCGGAGAGACGTACAACAAACGCTCAGGCGTGGTTAGAAGGGCACGTATTTCGACAAGTGAGAAATCGCGTAAGCGTCGCTCACTCGAAAAGCCTACCGAACCAGAATTGCCTGATGCGCAAGTTGCATCAGTCAATATACAGCAGCCAAAACCTAGAGCCTCTGCGCCTTCGCGTATCCCAGGTCCAGCGAGGAGCATAGTGTCATCTGCGCCATTAACTGGGACACCGGAGCGTTCAGAACGAGATGTAGAGGGCCTACTCAAGTCTCAAGAAGATTCTCTCAAGAAGCTTTCGTTGACGGAATTCTCTGCTAATGGTCCCTTTGAACACTCTCCTACTCTCTCGCCCCCTGAAATTTCACCTTCCGCGCGGAAGGCACCGAAGATGATGCAGCCACTACACCTCCATAAAGATTCCAGTGACCTTCTCGAATATTTCTTCGATGATCCTATAGATGTGCCTAGATTCCTCCCCCTTTCCAAAGAGACTGCAGGATCTTTACAATCTCGTGGTCTTGAACGCCAAGTATCACAGGCGCATGTGCTATTCGGCGGCCCAGCAATCTTTTCTCCGGCTGTGGGAGAAGTTCCACCCAGCTCTAGTCAAACAGTACCTCCCGGAGATGACGATGACGACGAATTCTTCAGAGTATCGTCTCCAATCGAACCAGCAATCGCAGACTCTGGTTTCGAGAAGAAGTTCAAGCCTAGGGATTCCGGTGTTGTCGTAACTGATGATTCGGAGGAGGGATCGCCAATTCTGAGGAGTATTTCGGCTCTACGAAATGGGCCAGTACTCCGGTCAGCTGTGAGTGGACCGGGATCAGATAACCTGACCCCAACTACTGGTGGACCACGGAGGAAGTCAGGGATCCCTACAGGCATGGGCTCTAGGCAACCCGCTCTGCAGGTTCTATTCGATACTGCTGCTGGTGCGCACGACACCGAAAAAACAACAAGACCTCGTACTCCTGTCAAGAAGATTCACCCTCGTATATTTTCATCCGTTCCTCGAGCAAATAATCAAGCCGTGCCAATGATTTCGAAAGGTTGGTATATATTCAGGGCTGAAACATCAATATGCTGACGTCTCCCAGGTCGAAAGTCAATGCCGAGTTCCCGTCTTGAGCTTGAAAGAGTTGCACGACAGGCTTCACCTGATCTCTCGCCATCAACAGGACATGCGCCGATTAGGAGTCCTGCGCAAATGCTCAAGCAACGACCAACCATTCTCACCGATTTTCTGCGTCGTTGTGACCAGTCCGGGCTCACTAGTGCTGCTTCTTCGGCTGATAGTCTGTCCACGGTCAGCAGCTTAGAAGACACGCCGACCCGGACCAAGGCTGGCAGTAAGTCGCCTAAATATTACGTCCCTTCTGATAGTTTATATACTGCTACAGTCCCACTTCCACGAGGCCCCGCAGCGTCCCGGCGACCTTCCTCGAATAGACGCACGAGCCATCGGCTCCATATGGTTGAGAGTCGAGTATCTACTGAAGACGAAGAAGGCCGCTTTGCAAACCAGTTCCAAGTCATTGGCGAGCTGGGACAAGGCCAATTTGGAGTGGTCCTACGAGTGCATGATAGGCTCCGCAACGGCACTTATGCGGTCAAAAAGAGCGACCGCTATACGGGTCCACGACATAGGTAAATTGAAATCATATTCTCATTCTCGTGTATTAACTCGTTGATAGAAATCGTCTCCGCGAAGAGGTCGAGGTCCTCAAGGGGCTCTCTGAGCTAGGGGGACACGTCAATGTCCTTGGTTATGTGGACAGTTGGGACGAGGATGATTACCTCTATATTCAAACGGAGCTCTGCCAGATGGGCAACCTTGCGACCTTCCTAAACGAATATGGAAAGCAATTTGACCGACTTTCAGAGGCGTATATCTGGAAGATATTGGCAGATGTCGGTGATGTGAGTTCTCATTCAATTGTTTAATGCCCGGATTGTGGCTGATGGGGTGACATAGGGCCTGCAATTCATCCACGCGAGCGGGTATATTCACCTCGACCTCAAACCCGCTAATATACTCGTATCGGACGAGGGGCGACTGATAATCGGAGATTTTGGGATGGCGAGTGCGTGGCCGAGACAGGTGACGGGCGACTTTGAACGTGAAGGAGACCGCGAATATATGGCGCCTGAGATACTGCGAGGCGTATATGGAAAGGGAGCTGATATGTTTAGGTACGGTGGCGGCGGGTTTTGCGCAGACTATTTGCTAACCTAAGGTTCCAGCCTGGGAATGGTGATTCTAGAGGCGACGGCGAACATTGTGGTGCCTGACATGTACGGAGCCGATTTCCTGTGTTCGGGTGTAGGAGATACTGACTGATTGTTGATTGACTGGCTGTAGGGGTACGCCATGGCACAAGCTTCGACAAGAAAATTTCGACGATGTGAATCTGGACGGGACTAGTGCGGTGTTGGTCCGGTTCATCCGAGGGCTGATGCGAACGGATCCGACGAAACGATTGACGATCGATCAAGTGTGTGGCGCAAGTATCGTAGGCCGTGCTCGCACATGGATGAACGCTAAGCGAGCGGAGGCGAAGCGGGCAGGGCGCTCAGCCATCTTCGGCTCTCCACTGGCAGAGGAAGAGGCTGGATTTGTGAAGAAGGTGCTTCGGGTCGAGGACGGAAACGGGAGTGGGTGATTGGGGGAGGCGGTCATTGCAGCGGCCGTAGATTCCATGAACAAAAGGTGACACATGTAACAATTGTTCTTTTTCGTTTGATGTTTTCTTTTCTTTTCTTTTCTCTTTTTTTTTCATTGCATTTTTGCCGTCCGCCTAGGCATTGTCATCCAACACCCCACCCCACCAACCTCTTGTCAATTCCTCTGTGTCATAGTTGTAGCTCTTGCTTCCCTTGTGGAATAACATGATTTTCGTTTGGCTGTTAGTTGTTGAAGAGTATAAGCAGAGTCGAGTATAATTTAGGCGTTTTGTTGGGAGCGGATGAGCGGGCGGGGGATGCTTACGATGCTTACGGAGGAGGGATGACCACGGCCGAGGTGCGAGGGTAGGGCTTAGGCCGTTTGATTGGGCGTGACACTGGGCCGTCGGACGAGCGTGGAGCTGTGCAGTGCCTGCGACACAAGAGAGACAGCGAGAGACACAAGCCATCGCCCATGCTCACACACTCTCACACACACTCACTCACTACCTTGGCCCCTCCCATCACGCTCTGGCCAGCAAAGCGGGTGACTCCCAGGACGTTCTAGCCAACCCAGACGCTCCATCCCGTCACAGTCGTCGTTTCTCTTACGGCACCGTGAGTCTTCAATCCCCCCCCTCCTATCTCTCCAGCGACCTCCAGAAAGCTCATCGATCGAATAGCTGTAGCTCCTTTTGCACTCCCAGTCGCGTTTTGCTCCGTCTTTTCCAACAGATATTTTAGCATACATCTCCCCATAAATTCCTCTCTATTTTTCTCGCAGCTCTATCGACGTGCGCAACCCTGTGAACGTCCCCCCCCCTTCCCCTGCTAACCCCCCAACCGACCTGCGCGATATCTCCCTCCTCTCCATACTAAATCCCCCTTCAAATTGAAGCAATTACTTTATATCTGTTATCATCATTAATACCACCGTTCATTCCGCTGATCTTTGCGAAAATGGCCTCCATCACCAACGCCGGTCAGTGTTACGCCCACTCCCCCCATCGCTTGATCTTGGCTCAACGTCTCTGATCTTGATCCCGTTTTCTCCTTTTTTAGTCCCATTCACCTCCATCTCGGGTGTCATGCCTCAAGACCCTCATTCCTATGCAGTCGTCCATCCAGCAGGCTACGCTCTCCCCGCTCCCTCCCACGCTGCTGCCCCCTATGAGGGCATCGTCGATTTCACCTACTCGAATGTCGCCACCGCTCAGTCGTATCCTACAACGTCCACTATTGCCATCCAACAACAAGGCTCTCTCGTCCACAGACACGACGGCACGGAATGGAAGCAGTCCTCCTTCTATCCCTACCGTCCCAACGAAGTCAAGCACCGCAAGCGAACCACTCGTCAGCAGCTCAAAGTGCTCGAGGATACCTTCCGCACCACTCAAAAGCCCGACGGCAACGTCCGAAAGTCGTTGGCACTTCAGTTGGATATGACCCCCCGCAACGTCCAAGTCTGGTTCCAAAACAGGTACGTCCCGCCCCTCCTCCTCCTCCTTCCCCCGCTCCTATCATTAAACCTTGTTGCTCATTCACTCCTTCTTTTCGCTTTTGAATCTCTAGACGGGCAAAGGATAAGACACTCGCAAAGCGGGCCTTGAAGCAGATCGAAGATTCAAAGGGAAGGGATGTAGACTCCGAATCGGCCGCGTCGGAACTGGGTGCCATCGCTGACCTTGTGTCACCTGTCGACTCTGTCACTGCAACGTCTTCTGCCGCAGTCAGTCCGAGGCACACCCCCTCCGGTTCCACCAGTCCCGTCGAGGCAGTCTTTCGCCAGCACCCCGATCCCTCTGCACTAGCTGAGATTGCTCACCCTCAACCGCTCTCGGCGATGATCTCCCCCCTGACGTCTCCTCTTCGCCACGAAGTGATGACATTCCAACCACCGACCAGCTTTACCGAGGCTACAAACGCTCCCTCTGCTTACGCTCGAGATATCTATGCACCTCGCGGATCGCTCCCTCATGTCCAGGTCTCTCCCTATTCGCAAGACTTTCAACATCAGCGCTCCAACTCTTCACCCGCATTTCTCACCAATGTAGACACGACTTCGAATATTCCTTTGAACAATTACGCCAATATCGCCGGCGCTCTGTATCCTCAACGACTTGGATCCCAACCATTGTATAATTCATCTCTCCCCAGCTCCGTCGCATGTGTGCCGTCTGGGCCCCTTCCCAGTCCCGACTTTGTCTTTGGCGCCGCTCGGCCCTCGATGGGCGGTGAAATGGACAAGGACAAGGAGTTTGTGAGCTATGGTCATTACTCGCAATTCAGCTCCTTGTCCGGAAGCGACACGCCATCCAGTCTGTCCCACTATGGTTCTGTGACCTCTCTTGCGGACAGCGACGTTGCTTCGTTTTGCTCTCGCACTTATGACGATGAGATGGGAAATGGGCCACTCGCATGGCAACGTGATCAACGACGTGGATCGTGCGTGTTGTTCTTTCCTTTCCTCCTTGATCCCTGAAAATTGACCCTCCCTTTTTCACAGCAACGGCTTTGTTCCTATGATGGACAGTCGCGGCATTTCTCCTGTCGGCCATCTCAACGGTTCGCCTCGATCAGGCTCCTCGGATGCAGAAGCAGAATTTCCCGAGGGTGCTTTGTACGTGCCCGCCCGCCCAACCTGGGA
>WSTO01000040.1:0-42005 GCA_019627685.1 Serendipita sp. 399 | reverse complement strand
TCAGATGTCTTGCGAACGCGCACCTTCTCTTGAGAAACCTTTCGCGATCTCCTCTTTTCGTCCGAGAGCTTTCGTGTTCGTCCTTTGCTATCCGAAACCTTGCGAACACGATGATCCCACGTTGAGAGGTCCTTGAAGGCACCATCTACAGGCGAATCGGGCTTGTCCTCCAACATGGCGTTGATAGCCGCTGGGTATGGGGCCGCAAGAGCCCGTCGACGCGCCCGAATCTCGGTGGGGAGTTCCATATAATACCGCCTCGACTCGGTTAGGAAGTTTTTTACCTCCTCCGGTTCGGTTGGCGGTTGGAATTCTACGAAAATCAAAAATGAGAAACATAAGCCGTTGAGACAGCGAAAGGTAATGAAAAGGATCGCTTACCAGATAGCTCATCCGCCGAAAACGCAGTATCCTCCCAAACCGTATGAGAATGATCGAGTGCTTCTTGAGCTTCTCGCTGGAACGCATAATACCGACGAAGGACCATGTTGGTTTCGACTTCGGGTTCCACAATCGCCACATTATGATCCTCCGTACTCGCTGATGGACGAGACTGAGACGCATCGGTTGTGCTTGAAGATCCACGAGAGCGAGGAGGAGACAACGAAGGTGGAAGAGCCGATTCCGCCGCTTCCTCGAGAGTCTCTGCGATTGAGGGCTGATACAGTGCAGAGGAGTTCTGTCGACGGTGACCCATCCCTTGGAGGCGTACACGGGAGGTTGATGCCTTCTCGATCTCTTCCTGCAACATCTTGTCCATGGTCTCCACGTCTATAGAGGTCCGAGAAGTCGACTGCTCTCCGCTGTGAGAAGGATCTGTCTCTTCTTGTATCAGCTGCTGTCCTTCTCCTCTCCGTTCATCCTCATCAGAAATTACACCCAGATCACTATAGTTGCTGATCAAGGACATTGGCCTCCTGTGTCCAAACAAATTGCCGCGAGAAGCAGGCTTGCTCATAGGCTCAATGCCAAACACGGAGAACACAGAGCTGGTAGGGGACATCCGTGTCCTTGGGCGATCAAAGAAGGATTCGACAGATGCGAATCCTGTCTCACTCGGGGAAGATGGACAAGATGGGAGGGTAGTTCTCTCCGTTTGAAGTGAATCATTCGAAGCACCAAAGGACAATGACGAGGAAGATGAGATGTCGGGTAGAGGTTGCCTTGATAGCATCATCTTTTCACCAATCCCAGGCCGTCTCAACGCACTCAATGACAAACTGCTGGCGGCACTGTGATTGGAGATACGCGAGCGTCTGGATTGCACAGATGAAACCGACACAACAGATCGGTTGCGACGATGACTAGGTCTGATGACCCCAGTCCGATGGCTGGGTATACCAGGGAACAGATTCTTCTTCGACGCAAAAGCGAAGGTATCGTTGACGTACTGGTCGGCGCTATCGGTCGAGATCTGATGTCGATGCAGAACCAGAGGTCGACGGCCAGCTTTCTCAGGAGAATGCTTGTTGACGACGCAATATGATGCGTCACTCTCGGCTGATACGACAGACTCCTGCCTTTGGTGGCCGGCTCTCGCCTTCGTCGGTGAATCTGAGAAAACATCTTTGGGAAGGTCGGCTACAGGTGTGATGTTCTTGGCTGGAGAATTCGGGAGGTCAGCCTTGCTGACTTCGTCGTAGGACGAGAACTCGTTGCAAAAGCTGTATTCAGTCGTGGGAGCGATGCTAGCCGGTTTCGGACTCTGCGCATCCACTCCGGTGTAAACAAACACTTCTGTCGACGTGTCAGAAGACGAAGTGCTTGCTGGCGATTCCGAAGTACCAGGCAAATTCAAGTCGATTTGCCCCTGAGCAACCTCCACCTCGACATGAGCCTCGTTGCCAGCTGCTTCGAATAGTTCATCTGCTCGGTGCGCAGGACCAGAGACGGTTGCGGCAGCAGCAGAGAGAACGGGGAAACTGTTTTGCCTGCTTCTCGCTGATGGTAGGGAATTATTTTGAGGATGACTGGTCTGCCTACGTTGAACGCCCAGCTCTTGCTCTAGAGTAGCCCGTCGTTCCAAATCGCCATAAAATTGTGCTTTCTTGGACACGTTCCCTTGCTCTGATCGTAGAGTTCGCAAGGTCAGAGAGGCCACATCCTTCTTGCTCTCCGAGTTAAGCCGGAGATGGAAAGCAGAAGGAGGAACCGAATTAGAGGAAGAAGTCCGGGCGCGTTCAGGCTGCGAAGTAGCTGGGGCATCTGTTGGCCGAGGTGAGCTTCGATCCTTCGGTGGTGGCGGGGGCGCTGTGGGAGGCCAGGCAGCTGCTTGTTGAACGACTCTGCTAGATTTAGATGCTCGCCTTCGGGGCGGTGAGTTGCTTCCTTCCGTCAAGATGAAGTCGCCTGGGGCCTTGGAAGGAGATAACGCTCGCTTAGAATCGGCGGGTTGTTCACCAGTAGCTTTCCTCAAAACTGGAGTGCTCTCGGCAACCGGAGTCATAGAGCCGATTGATGGAGTCCCCTCAGATGTCATCGAAAGATCGAGGGTTCCAACTAACGTCTGTAAATCGCCGTTCGCCGCATTGAGGATACAGAGAGTCGCTACAGAGGTGAAATTAGAGATATGAAAATTTATAACTTGATGATGCGCACCATCGTTTTGATCACCCTCGGTGGCAATGATGCCAACAGGCCGAGGACGGTTGTGGTCCTTCCCTTTGAGCCTAGGACGAGGAACCGCCTCAGGTAGTATTTTACTAGTTTGTGGCGTTGGTTGATGGATTAGGGCAATAGTTGCGGCGATAATTGGATCTACGGACGCGGTGCTTGATGGTCGTTGAGCAGTTGACAAAGATTCGGATGGCATGTTCTGTGACGGTACAGCCGAAGAGGAAGAGATATCAAGTCCATCGAATATCGAGCTGAGTGGCGTCCGCCGCTTCGCTGCGATGCTCTTTGCTTTCCGCTCCAAGCGCTCATTAGGAGGAAGCCCATTTTGCACATTTTCCCGTTCCAGCTGTAACTTCAACTTCAGACGCTCTTCTCTTTCCTGGCGAACCTTCTTCGCTTGTTGAGACATCGCCTCGGGATCCCAACGAATATTCGAACCAGTCGAGCTTCGACGATTGGCTTTCATGTCTGCTACCGCATCCGACTCATCGGCCGATAGAATGGACACAACGGAAACGCGGTTCTCGGGATTGATTATATAGGGTTTTCGCGGCCTCGGAGTAGCTGTTGAAGGCACCTCAACATCTGGAGTTGCGGCACGTTGAGCAGCCACCGAAACTTGTTCCGGGTCGGGATGTGGATCGTATTGAGCAGAGACCCTGCGACGTGTGGATGGTACTGGACGAGAAGGGTGGCTGTTCTGGTCGGAGGAAGAAAGTCCACCAAATCCTCGAGACGTGGAGTCGCTGGCACGTCGAAGAACGAAGGCAGGTTTCTTTTGGATCCTACGAGCTGACTCCACCGGAGGGGAACCGACCGGCTGGATTGGCTCGGGTTTCACTTCGGCTTTTGGCTTCCCCTCCTCAGGTGTGACTTGAGCCAACGACCGAACTGAGCGAATGGCACGGATGACCAAAGACCCTTTTCCGTCTGCTTCGGGAGCCACGGAAGACGACTCCTGTGGTGGCAGGTCACTGGTAAGAGAGGAGGGAGTCAGGATGGCAGAGAGGCGACGGCGGGCCTTTGGACGAGCTACACAAGAGTCAGATATATCCCCAATAGCTGCAATACAACACACCTTCAGGCTCATCAGGCTTCTTTTTTGCCCACCAACCACTGTTTCGTTTCTGGTTGGCCTCTATGTCCGTCTCAGCAGTCGCCTGAACCTCCTTCCAAGAGGAAGCCATTGCAGTGCTGCTTTCTTGTGCCCAATTTGCGTCCAAAGAGGCTCGACTCTTCGCTCGTTTGACTACGACGATCTCGGCAATATCAGGGTCGTTTATTTCCTGCAAAATTTTGCGGTTTACGTTCTCCTGGGTGTGTCCATGGTTTCTAACGACATGTCCTTGTATGTCAATTATCGTTTGATCGGGATCTTCGACATCTTGCGGTACGTCTTCAACACCAATATCGACGAACTGAGAGGCGTTCGGTGATGGATCCTTCGAAGAAGCGTTGGTGACGTCTTTGAGGAAGCCCATAGACGCATGTCGTACTAGAGACCCGAGTCCACCTAACTTAGATGCCGAGCCTCCGAGTAGACTCCTCCTTCGTTCCTGCTTCTCTGCATTCTCTTTTGCTTTTCCGACGTCATGGAAAGCAGAGGGAGGGGTATCCCTCGCGCTCAGTTTCGAGTTGCCGTCTCCCTTGATATTTTCCCTGTCCTTCGTCAATTTCGAGTTGGACAATTTGGAAGACAGGGAAGGCTTCGGGACAAGGAGGCCAAGATTCAGCTTGGACTTTTTCGGGGCCACACGTTGGGCGGTGCTCGAGGTTGGATCTGGTTGGTCGGGAACGACCACCTTTGACTGACGCTTGATGGGTGCGACAGCCGCTGTGATTCGTTGTCGAACTGGCGCTTCCTGGTCGGATGAGAAGCGCCTATGGGAAGAACTTGAGGCCATGGGCGTAATCGGTTGGCGGCCGTGGAGGTGCGGATGTTGAGTGAGTGTTTAAGGCGCTTTCGAGCGAGATTTGAGAAATGTTGGGTTTATATGAGATAACTGGAAGAGATAGGAAGTGCTGGCAGGCGTTGGGTGGTTAGACGAATGTGGGAGGCGTTGCGGTCGTAAGTCGCTGCCTAACGGAGTCGCACAAATGTTAGCGATAAGAGCACCTGAGACGGATAGAATGATAGTGAGCATAAGATGGGACCGTGTAAACGCCGCCAACATGGATATGCGCTTCGAGGGATCCGGCGTCGACGAAAGTCCATCGAGCTCTAGGCAAGCTCAGACAGCAAGTAACAGTCACTCACGGAGTTCAACGTGTTAGATCTGGCGTTAAACGCGTGAATTGTGCGTGTCGTGACTATCGAGGACGTCAGTTGTGGCATTCGTCGACAATCCGCGTGTTCCAAAACTTGATACTAACATTGAGATTTGCGTCAAAGGTCGTGAAGAGAACTCAAGGAAACCACAAGAGTCTTCACGAGCCGGCGAGCAACGCTCACACAGACACGGTCGAAGGCCAACCTGCGTGACCCGTCGGAGTTTGGATTCTCCCATCACCTGTTTTTGGACTCGCGCTGAGCCTCGTAAACCTTCAGCATTTCGGCACAAAGATAGTATGGAATAATGAACAATATTTCTTGCTGATCGTCTATGTCACAACTTTCTCATCACTACTCCGTCCGAACTGGTCGTACCTAATTTACCAAATTTCAGACCGCGATGATTGCCAAGTGAGCACCATTGACAATAGGAGGCACATGAATCGGCAATCTCCATTATTACTGTACAGACTTTCGTTATCGTTCATCCATAGAGGCGCTTCGTCGAGCAAAATCGTTTGGGTTGCACCTTCATCTGCGCAGATTCAACAATTTCATTACTTTCTCCGCCTATCCAGACTCATTGACTCCTATCTGAATACAGGTTCACTCAAGGCAGAGTCGCATATTTCAACCATTGAAAGCGACCAAGGTGAGTCTCTTATTAGCTTATAGAATTTCATAACTACATAATCATTCTATTCTAATGCGCCGCTTTACATCGACCAAATAAGTCCAATGAGACATTGTTCCATTCTGTCCGTCGAGAATACAAACAATATTTAATAATCCTGGGTATCTTTCTGCATGTCTCCGAGGTAATCTACTCTCGGTTGTGGTCGTTCACAATTCTACCCGGTTCGGGACTTGGTTGCCGTGCCCTCGCCTTGAACTTCTCGAAAAGGGTCAAGTCTTCTTCGTCGTATCCCAGATCTCGTCGATGGTGTCTCTTTACACCAGCTAGGAGCCAGTACGAGTAGAAAAGAAATAGGATCCCACAAATTCCGAGGCAAGCCCCCTCAACGATGGCAGAAATTCGGGCTGTTATCGACCATTGCTTGTGTTGGGCCGTATATACGTTCACAATGGTTGAAAGGAGTCCCGCTATGCCGTGTAATGTACCGGGCTTACGGTGAGAATGAAATTAGCTGACATGCCCACAGCCGGCTGCAAAAAAGACGTACCAGGAATACGCGGTTGCATACCCAGACATAATTCCCATGCCACCTTATCCAGAAGGCTATCATGCCAAAAGCTCCCAGGCCGCAACACGCACCCGCGACGACCAACAGTGGCAAGTTCTTCACATGATGAAGAACCCACCTCTCTATGCTTCCTATGCCATCCCCTTCCTCATCGATACTCTGGATGGACGTAAAGGTACCAGGAAAGATGACGAATCCAGCGAGGAGCAACCATGCGCAAATTGCCACGAGTAGGTTGTGCCAGCTGGGTACACTGTCTAAATCTAGCAGCATCTGCATATATCTGGTATTTGTGGAGAATTGTCGATGAACAGACGGCCGACCATAGGGAGGGGCATTCCTTCCCGCAGTAACCTCTCGGCGAAGATGATAAGACATAGCGAGTCTCTTGATTAAGCGAGTGTTGTTGGTTGTTGATTAGAGAATCGGTGCGCTGCACACAAAGACTGCAAATAAGGAGGTAGCTCGTCGACTTTGTCAAACAAAGGAGACAGACCTCAGCCTATCTGCGCACTTGATAATGATAGGGAACAGAATGCTCTCTTCTTTGGAGACGATATGGTGGCATTTTGAGAGCGCTGTTGGATGACGTTCGGTATCTTCGCTAATCCCCATCATCCGGACTTGGGGTTCTGGGTTCTCCGGTATTTTCCAGAACGCCTTACTTGGTATATATTCATCGATCCGGACTCCGATATCATTCTGGTACACCCAAACGACCGGTAGTATTTGGCACCCTTCCGATAACGATCACTTTCATCATAGCCGAATTACGCTGAGACAACCCTAAGACAATCTTGTTACGGCAAAGTTTGCAATAAGGTCAAATTGACACCCCTACGAACCCTCTCACGCCTCTAATGACTCGCATCCCCGTTGAAGTTTAACCCAATTTAGAGTGAATGAATAAGTTGTATTTCTATATAATAACAGAGTTTCGAATCACCTGTAAATGGACGATTTTGCTGTGTTTCGCATGAGCCTACAGTTCGCTGATTGATGACAAGGTTTCCTCTCAACCACAGCAGCCAATTATTAATAATCAAGTAGTAGACTGAATTTCTGCGACATTTCACCATGGCCACTATAGAAGAAGAGAGTGTGTTTAATTCAAGACTTGGAGGCTTTGAGCTAGTCTCAACGGGGCCTCAATAGCTAGGTTGTCAATCCCAAGCTCGAGTGTCGAGGTCAACCGCGGTCCAGCGTTACAAGAGCGGCTGTTACCCATGTCTTGACTTTCATGACCGTGGATCATGGACATTTAAGCTTGACCTTGGGTAGGTGGATATTCAAGAGCACTCATCACGATCTCGATTCCAGCTTCGGTTGCAATTTCAGGGTACCCTTCAGTGTCTCTCGCAAGTTTAGCATCTCCTCATTCTAATTATACGTCAATTTGACCTTTCTATGTGTTTATTATCTAAACTATCGCTTAGAACAGCGCACCTCGCCGGACCGGCCCTACATCACAACTTCCTTTCGAGAGTAGGGACCTCCATTCACTTCGGAGTTTCGTCGTCAGATTCATATTATGATTCGGGCATTTTGTTATGGCAGTTTTATGCGAAGCTCGACGTCGAATCGCACCCGACGCTTGCTGCGGCCCGAGCGACCTCCCCCGCTTCCCCGCTTTCAGGCCTCCTCCGAATACTATAAGAATCACAAGCATCTGGTCATGCATTCCTGCATACCAAGTCAAAATGCTTCACAATTCGCTCTTTTCAATGGTTTTCTCTGTTAGTCTTGTGCTAGCAGCGACTGGCAATAGTACGACTCGCAACGATGGCATACATCTTGCCATTGGGCCGACCTGTGGAAAATTGACGTTCTCTGGGAACACGTCAGATGTGAACGCGGGTCTCTTGGATATGAAGCGTTATAAGACTATTGTACGCTCACCAAGAAACCTTACCTTCGTCGATACTGACCATAGCGTATTGTAGGTCTCGTTTGGTGACAGGTATGGAGGCCAAATAAGACCCATATGCAGATTCTCATGAAACTCAATCATGGATAGCTATACAGCTGGGGGTGTCGACGACGGTTCTCCGCTTGCCCCAGCAGTCATCATTCCACCTTCACCGAAAGCTGGTGGCCGAACTACCAATGGTCCAGGTAAGCACAAGGCTATCATGATTAATCTGGGTCTTAATTGCGCTTCAATAGTATGGAGCGAATATATAGCCGGCGACATCTCTGCTCGCTTCATGGACTATGCGGTACGTTTTGACTCTATTCCTCACAGAAAAGTAAATATCCACTGCCCCTAATGTAGGTTGGGGGTGCGGTTACAAATAAGACTCTCTGGCCAAGTAAGGCAAATGCGAGTGATTTCATTCAGCAAGTTGGAATCTTTCTCAGTGAGCCACGAACGATTCGAATCCTCTCACGGTTATGTAATAATCACTCTAGATCAGAGCAATCATTTGGATCCTGCCACGACATTATACACTGTCTATTTTGGCATAAAGTAGGTCTTTCATCTCGTTACTATTGATCTACTCCATGCTCACCGTACGGGAAGTGACGTTTCAGCTTCACATAAGGATGGTCCTGGGAACCTTCCCGTAGCCGCACAGGTCGTTCTTGACCAAATCAAGCGTTTGGCTTCCCCTCCGACCCGTGCCCGATCGTTTCTTGTGACAGATTCGTATGGAAGAGGCTCCCACGAAGCAGCAGGCGACGCATATAAGAAGAAAATTTTCAATGGTCTTGCTCAACTGCACTATGGCCCACCCTTTCTACAAATCGGCTTCGCGGGTGCGTGCTCGGGATTGAACCCGAGTCTTACCTTGTCCTTGGATGTAGCCGATTCTGATACGATGTAATAGACTTTGGATATCTTTGGGATGCGGTATTGCATGGTCCACCTGGTTATGCTGCTTTTGGCTATAATAGCCCCGGTGCGTGCGCGCTGAACAGCAGCACGATTGTAGGAGCGGTACGTATCTCTTTGGACCGATAGTCAGCCTCTTCAACCATTTCTCATTGAGATATCAGTGCGATGATCCAGACCATACTTTCTACTGGATCCCAGGGTAAGAATTCCGTATTTCCCCTTTTGCACCTCCGTTGACTCATACGCTTATCTATAGGCACCCTTCAAAGCAAACGCATCGCATAATGGGAGATTATGTCGAGCTTGCCTTGAGGAAATGTCGCACTTTGTAGGGGCTAAAGAGGGGCGTAAAGAGTGTCAGCGCAGACAGAGTCACGCGATATAGGTTAACAAAATTCGTGGCCAGGTTAGTCGTAGATACGTTTATTTTATCGTTTAAGGCGGTCCTATCTACCAGATTGCCAGCCTGTCGTTGAGAGGGCAATTGCTTTTCAACGACGCTGTGACTGAACGTTGGACCCGACGCTGCTAGAGAATCATACCAGTACACGACTAGACTCCTCTTAGGAGCTCTTAGGAGACCGTGATTATTGCTGAAATTGTCACTGGAAGTTGAGAATGGGATTTAAATGTCCTAGACGTTGAGGCGTTGAAGTTGCAGCTAGCTCTCATCCAAACCTCAACATCGGCTCATTGGGTCCGCAACGCCCCTTTCCGCTATGCTGGGCTCCTCAAGTGAATGTGCTTACAGTATAAAGACCCTTTGGTCGCACAGTCAACCCGTAGCTGGAAGCGGTGCTGGTTGGCTGACAGCGACCGGTCTCCAAAGATCGAACGGCGGTTGAGCCGCCACAGAAGAAAAAGAGGAGGAGGCCATACATCCTTTGTAACCCAGTCTCTCTCGAGATTATCGACGAATCCGAAATCGCCCATGGCAAGGCGTCCAATCCTGACCTTCTTCTAGATCCCGTATCATCTAATTGCTCTTCCCCCAATGTTAGGGTGTCCAGGTTCATCACCAACTCTATGCAAGCGCCGTAAAAATGGATGAGAACAGGCGAGTTCTTTAACGATTAGCCCAATATGTGCCACGCCCCACCTATTGCAAGCTTATGTGGTGGAAGATGGCACAATGTTAGTCTCAAAAAGCCGTTTGGTCCGGTGTAAAGGCATCGCTTTTGGGGAGATGCTGAATGACGATGGAGATTGATCCGTCGGTCGTGATAGGCTTTCGTCGGCGCAATGCCACTTGTCCGCAGGAGTGTGGGGGTAAGCTTTACACAAAAAGCGAGAGGTTTGGAGACTTCAACTGACCTAACTTCAACCAGTACGCCGTAGCTCGTTCTGCAGATGGAAGCTGAAAGTGCGTATTTACTCTCTATTTAACATTTTCGGTTCACAATTCTACTTCCACAGCCAAGCATGTACGTACACGAGTATCGTCGTATAGGCCTAATCCCTACGCTCTATAGCGCCCTACACTTCAAATCCCGGCCTCAGACGGGAATCCAGAGTCGGAGGACCAGATGTACTCTGCTCGCTCGCATGGGACAGAGTCTCCGAGAGACCTACTGGGTGGCATCAACGGATTTTATCGGATCGTAGATCTCATCAGCGATTCCGCCACCGGGACACCTGGTGCGTCAAGTCACGGCACCACACCAATGATGGCGCCTCACATTATTTAGTGGACAAATTCGTCATTCCTGAAGCTTCAGTTAAACAATTCGCAAACACAATTGAACCTCGTTCTTGTAAATCCTCATCTGAGGTGAGCTAATAGACTCAACCAGCTGTCATGCTGACAATGATTTCCTTATCTCAAAGGTTGATTTCCAAGCTCTTGATAAGCACGTGATTCGACCTTACGGCGTATATGGGAGTTCTACCTCTCTTGTCGCCTTCCTTGAAAACTTGGGACTTATAGACCGTAAATTGTGAGTCGGTATGACCACAGTTTACTACAGGTCTTGACAACAAATACAGTCATGACCTTCTTTTAACCTCTCACGGTGACCCTCCCGATGCAAATCATCCACTCATGCGACCGGGTCTCTATTTGGTTGATGCCCGAAACGTCGACCGCTCTCTCTTTTACGTTGTCTTCTGGCCGGAAGAAACCACGTGGGATCAAAATGCGCTGTATTCGGTTGTGCAGAATAGGGTTACTATCATGAGGTATCATCCGTCGCGGGATACTCGCTTTGACACTAACAATCCTCGGCAAGATATCTAACGAAACTATGCGACCAGCTTGTATGCTTGATATCTGATGAACACCTCGAGAAGCTCGTCTGGAAAGACGATGCAGAGAATGATCGCGAAAGTGATGATGAAGAACTTGGGCGATTTCAGGAGTATTCTGTTGAGGAAACCCAGCGTCAGGAGGATTCCGTATCCATCTATTTGGCTTTCTCAGTAAGTGTTCATAATCGGAACCCTGTATCATGAATCTCATAGATATCAGCTTCATCACCACTGCATATCGGTATCACAGGCTCCAGCGCGCTCTGCAGAAGAGTTATCTGAACCATTACCCCCAAGTTTTGTGGTGGGAAGTTGGCTTCGAGGCATTCTTCACGTGCGCTATGTCAACGAAGCACATTCCATTCCCTCTCCAAATCGGAATACCGCTACCCAGAGTATTCGAAGGTAAACCTCTTAATCAAACCATCTGTAGGTTTACACCTTTCCAGCTCAAAATCAGCCCAACCTACTGAGAAAATATCGAAGAAAGACTTGGTAAGACTTGGAATTGGAGAGAAGGCTGCTCTATCGAGCTCCCGAGGTGATGATGGAACCGTAAAAGTCCTCCACGACCATGAGAAGTCTAACGGACGTAGCAATGGTAACAAGGAGGAGTTCAAGAATGCATTGGACTTTCAGCAGTCCGATCCCTCCAAAACGGATGCATCCAACACGGAGGAGCCTGTAGGGGAGGAGGGCTCTAACGCAATTCAAAACGACAAATTGGAAGATGGATTGTGGGGGAGAATGAAAGGCTTGCTTTCTCCGCGAACTCATGATGAAAAGTATGGTTCTTATACTCTCTCGATAGACCCTCATTTTGCAGCCTAATCCATGACCTAGACATGAGAATTGGATGGAGTACACATTTTATCCAATGGAGGTCTCAGAGCATGACCTACAAGAGATATCGGTGAACAGCAAGCACATTTGCCAGCCTGCGTTCAATGAACGTCAAAAGCAGACATTCAGAGTATCAGTTGGAACGACCGTCAGGTAGGCGGGCAAATAGATGCTGAATTAGGCTAACAATCCTCAGGCTTTTTCGGCTGACAGGCGAACGCAGATGTATTGTTGTGACCCAGGATAAGGAATTATTGCGTATTTTCTATGCCTCACTTTCAGAAATCCGTGCACGCATAGAATCTGGAAAACCACGCAAGACGATCCAACGATCAAGGATGGGTGAGGAGATTTTGATTGACTTCGATGAATCAACCGGATTATTGGCGCTGCTTTCTCGAAGCGAGGTTAGGTCCGGCGAATAATTAAATTACACACTGAATCTCTCTCAGAGTTTTCTTCGGATTCACCTATATACCTTTGAAAACAATGGTCATCGTTCAGCTAGCCAGACTTTTGACCTATCTCAGTGGTATACCGACGGCATACCTTCGTTCTCTCACCTCGTCTTTGTGCCAAGTGCGAGGGAATTGCTACTTGTAGATACTGGGGGAACTGGCAGGATGTATAGCTTGAACACAACGACGTTCCGGTATGACAGCCCGCATTCTGAAGCAGTGGTATCTGACAGTGCTTCAGAGCTCACTCTGTACAACTTGATCCAAACGTATCCCTCTTTGCCACGCTAGACGGCACGGGTCTATTGGTTGTGGCGGGTGATTCCAGCAAGCGAACTCGTCTTCAGTACTTGAGTTGGACATCTTTTGGAACCGACTCTTGGATCGAGCTTTCCACCAACGAGTTATTACCCTCGTCCAAGCTTATGGCTCTGACCTCGATTGGCCATCCTAGCAACAACTATCTCATCTTTCTTGAACCAGAGCGCCAGCGGATTACGTCCTTGCTGCTGCAGGTCGTTTGTGGATCCGAAACGTTTAGCCTCTTGGCAACTCAGGACAACAAAGGTGCAAATAGCGGAATAGGCCCAAAGAACCTTCTTATCGACTGTCATGCCGAGGTGTGGCAGCGGTTTCCCATTTGCCCACCTATCCGCCGTGAATCCCCTAAGGACACCATTCATCCCCGTATAGAACATCCCCCGCGAGCTATCAAATTTGTAGCTCGAGAACTTCCAGATCTCAAGGCCTATTTCCAGCAACTAATATCAGCCTTTGAGTCGCACACTCCCAAACCAACACACGGGATCCTCCAAAGTATTCGAGTGACCACCACCAATAACTGGAGTCCAATGACTCCATTTCAGGAAATAACAGAATACCGATTGGGAGACTGGCTTATAGGACTAATTGTTCTTATACCAATTCATATAGCCGTGACTCGCTTCCATCGGTTTATACCCTTAAGTGATGGTGTATATTCCGAGGACTCGAGGGATAAGGGTTCAAGGCCAACTATCAAGGATATAGTTGAACGGTAAGGTATCATCAATCCTATTGTTGTCTCTACTGACAATTTTAGGCTTTCCTTTGGCTGGTATGAATCAATATTCAATTCATATCTCGCAGATCGGGTGAATACTTGTTTCCATGCGCTGAGCTTCTACTCACTCCTGAACCTTAGCCAGTAAAAGTCGTCACTTCAATGGGCAAGTCCCCAAATTTTTTGGAATTATGTCAACTGTCTAACTGCCTAGTAGGAGAACAATCAGTTGGCAAGTCATACGCCCTTAACCATTTTGTGGATACCTCATTTGCGTGAGTCGCTTGACACAATAGTACTCTATCCTAAATTGCCGAAGCGGCTCCGCTATGAGATGTACAGAAGGGGTGAGCCGTCTATAGTAGGGTTTGGATACTCTCTAATGGCTATCAGGTCTGGTTATCGCTCACTCCTACACAAGAACACTTGATTGTCATCCTGGATTTCGAAGGCAGGCAGCAGTTTGTCTGAGCAATATTCCACTCAATGAATAGTAGGAGTGCACTCGATTGAACGAAGCCCGCAGGAGGGTACGTAGAGTTAGAATCCAACGCTGCTTCTAATTCCAGATATGTCGCCAGATATGCTACTGGTGCTTTTCAATGCTGCAATCTCGAACCTCGTAGGCATTTATCTTCAGAGAATCCACGCTACTCACAGCATACAGGTCCTATTTCGTAATAACTATGCGGTTTCTCGAGACATAAATGATCTATTCACTGTCCGTTATACAGGTATAAGCATAATCAAGTCTAGCTACACTGATATATTTGATTTAGAGCTTCCAGTCCTGTCGAAATACGCTCAACCCTGCCGAAAATCCCGGATTATTTCAGTCAAGTCTTGCTATCATTATCAAGGTACGATATTCGGGTAGCATTTCCACTTTTACCTACAGGACCGGTAGGATGTAACTGCACCAGACGCAAAAGACGTGACAAAAGAGTAAGGAGCCCACTTCCGTGCAAAGTCATACTCAATTCCCCCAGGTTCGAATCAAAATTTGAAGCTCTTGTGGCAAAAGAAAAGGAAAATAACTTTATTACAAAGCTTCATAAGGGAAAACTACGAATAATTACCTGGGGAGTTATCGGAACACCACTCTTTTACAAGCTCTTCAATACCTTGAAAAAAATATTCATGAGTCAAGCAACAACATATCCATATGGTAGAGCATTCCTCATTTTATTGAAGACGCTGATGGCGAAGATAAAGGTGAGACAGTCTCTATGACTTGAGGACCCACTCTGATGAGACGTCTTTAGGTGCATGACTGGAAAACTCTCGAACGTAATTATGGATGATATCCTTGATCGTACTGCCTACTCAATTTGGTACAGAAACTCTTGCAACGCATAGAGCACAGCAGTTAGCCTCCATCCTTGACAATGCAATATGCTTTGGACTGGCCGATCCTGCGTCTGGTGAATCATTACAGGTAAGGCTTTTTAAACGTACACATAGCAATGCTTATGCCAGTAGAACTATGACAACGGTCAACCCATCCCTATTGCAAAGAGTGGAGACGTCTTCTTTCTCTCTGGCGTCGTGGACCCGGTTCAGCGCAAATCACTCATCATCGAGGAGTGTCTAATGGGTCTGCGCGTGGACTGGGTGGACAAGTCACAAAGAAATTTGATGTCAGAGGAGAAATATGTGGCATCTTACCGTGATCACCTTCAAAAAGTCGCCAAGATTCGGGAAGACATGGTCAGCGAATGGCTGAAGGTGAACACGTCAAGCTTTACAACCGATAACGCCGAAGTTCAAAAGTTATTCCGAAATTTTGAGAAACAACTCAAGGGAATGAAACTTGGTATCGATATTTGCGACCGGACCTGTTCCTCCTGCAATCTCTTTTGCTTGCTTCCAAACCATCATGGTGATACTCACGATTGCACGACCAACCATAAATGTTACCAAGAATGCGAAATAATAGAGGGGCATGAAGAGGCCACAGCCCCGAGTTGTTGCATGCCGTGAGTGAACTCGGCATTCTCTCTCCTCAATGCTAATTATCAATTTTAGGGCTGGACATAGCCTACGACACAAGTGAGCCAAAATACAATAAACTTCAACGAAGCATGCTCACAAATAGTTAGATGTGACCTGAGCTCGCATATCTGTGGGCGGGTTTGCTTGATGGAAGGGAAAGATGGCTGCCGTGGAAGATGTGAGAAGGCAAGAGGGATTCATTTATCTTCTAAATGCCCATTCACAAGCCATCCAGCCAGTAAATCACGAAAATTTTGATGCAAAACATGTCTGCGCGGCAAAGATCCACAGATGTGGCGAAGCGTGTAGTCTGCAAAAAGACGGAATCCAACTTTGCGACCGACGATGTGTTGCTGATTGGTAAGCAGTTGAATGAAAGCGTTCATTATGGCTTAGAAGTTGTAGGGGTCAACCTCACGACCTGCACCATTGCGAAGATCTTTGCAGGTGCCCTATGGTTTGCGACCTATGCACATCATATTGTGCTGCGCGTGACCATTTTCATCCTCTCACGACCTCTGAACACTTATGCGGGTACGGAGAGTTCTCTTCCGCCCGAAAATACTGAGATCCTATGTAGCGCGCCACATCGCTGCGACCAAGATTGCGAACTGGGTATCTGCCAGATAGACGCATTCTCTCAAGAAGTCAAATCCATATTTCACGGAAGGTATTCCGAATTTGAATACATGGAGGTAGTCTCATCCACGGTTGTTCTTCGATAATCTGATGACATCCAAGTTCACCCAACGTCACGTCAAAAAGAAATGTGATATAAAAATTCCTCCTGGAGCCCTGAAACACGAGGGAAAGCATATGCACACCAACAACCCTAAAATATCTCACTATTGTGGTGTACGATGCAAGCACTGTGATTATTGCTGTGTTCTAGATGAGGGTTCGTACGCATAACGTAACTTGGACGTGGACACCGACATTGACTCAATCTAGGCCATACTCAACCAAACCACTACACACAGCACGGATCCATGAAGAATGCGGAATGGTTTATCCAAGATGATCAAACATTGCTCCTCGATGAGAGAAAATATGCCACCGGCGATAGTGGTGCCACTATGCTCTGCTCAATGGTCTGCACAAAGCTGGGGAGACATGTTCATATTTCGCCTTGTAGAGCGGAAAATCCGGAGGAATGCAACGATCGTGAGGTAGAACACATAAAAAAAGTCGGATGTAAGGGAACGTACGATTGGATATCACACGAGACCTTCTGGAACAGAAGTGGTAAGTCATTATGCATAGCTATTCGATATCCACTTATGGTATACCAGGCTTTAAAGGTGAATAAGGTCTCAATCTGGGATCTAAATCTTAACCCAAATAGACCCTTATGACTATGGCGAACGCGAGGAGTTCAAACTTTGGTACGGAATAAGTTACTATCCCAACGCTGAACTAAACTCCGTATCAGTGATTATACTTGTGGAGGCACGATTGCAACGAAGACAAGATAATCCCTTCTCATTATTTTTAGGTAATGAACACAATATCCAACTCAACCCTCGGGCTCGTCGTTCCTACTGCACGCAGCCGCTGTTCCATCCTCCAGCTGACCCTACAAGCGCCCCAAAGGATGGCCATGTGGCCAAGGGTCATATTTATCGTTGCAAGGACCCCGCACTGATGGTTCCATCGTTTCACGTGTATGTATTAACTCCGAATTGTCGTTATTCCAGCTAACAAGCGTTCAGATTCTTCGCTTTAGACAAGTAAGCTAACCCGGGGAAAGCACAATTAAGTTACATTATATTATTAGGTCAGGGTCCATGACTACTGAAGATCATCAACCTTTAAATGCCACGCCTGTAACGAAGGATATCGCTAGGACTGCTAATAATCGATTTGGGGCAGCGCTTTCTTCCGTCTGGAAATTCTGGTCGATGCGCTCGGCAGCTGCCCAGAACGCTCAGGGAACGGAAACTCGGAGGGATATGTATACAGTGGTATTTTTTGATCATAACACGACGGTTCGTATCTATTCTGTACATCTCCCATCTGCTAATGGACCTTCAGGTTGTATGTAGGAAAGACAGTGAGAGCTCTCCGAGCGAACTACTAGCCAAGGCACCGAAAAATGCCAGTTTTTACGGCGGAACAAACTTTGCGAAGGCTCTTCGAGCTATTCAGGTTGAGATAAACGAATCATGGGCTTCAGACAGGTGTGTTTAACGCTGTGGCAGCCTCAATGGAAATAAATAGCTGATTATATCGAGTTATCCGGTCATTATCTTCATGTCTGATGGAGAATGCTCGATTGATAGCAGCGTCATCACCGAAGTATGTGAGACCACGCTGAAGCACGGGTACGTTTTCATGGGAATGGCATTCCGTTATCGTTAATCAGGCACTTGCTTTCACAGAAAGGGACTGGCATTCCATACGATAAGTTTTGGAAACAACCAGTCGGGACGTGCAACTCTACGTGAGATGGCCGATACCGCGAGGAGAGTTTTCGCCGAGGCACCCGAAGACTGCATGATCCCTTCTGCAAAAGAGGCTTGCACATACACAGAGGCAATCGACACGGTTCGTCGTACAATATCTTGCTCAACGGACCTTTGCTTATGAGGCACGTCCCAGATACAACTTGCAACGGCATATGAAAACATAGCCCAAAGTCTTCAGCCTCGTGCAGCATTACTTTAGGCTGTTTCACTTCATATTTGGCGTTGATAGCTAGAAATTGAAAGCGTCATTTTTTTCTATTTTGGCAATTCGATGATCGAAATGAAACCTCGGTAGGTTTATATTTTGAGACAGTGACTGTTTTTCGCCGTCAAATAGCGGTTTAAAGACCGAATTCGGTGCCCCGGAATTGTTGGAGCGGTACCGTACTGTCCACCCTACTGACGACAGTACTTACATGTCGTGATTAGCTATCGTACCAATTCCTTTGTTTGGTTCCAGCTGCTATCTTCTGATCCAAATTATCTGCCATCTTGAAAGGATGAAGAGATTGAACTCTAATGCTCATATATATATACCCGTCTATATCACCGTGAGATAGGCATTTATGCAAAGCTATAACTAAGTAAGCGGCAATGGGTCGTGGAATACTTGACGCGTTTGTTCATACTCTCATCTCTCAAGCAAATAATCGTATTTAAGCTCGAAATCGTAATTTCCTTTGTTTGCCGTAGCGGCAGTTGACAACTTGGCTCCGACCATTGTGATGACTCCTTCCTTTTCAAAATTTGGTGTCCTTTATGCGACGTGAACGACCCGAAAACGCGTTTGATTTATTGCGCGCAGGGATGAAAGTGAGGTCTGGAAAAGGCCGATCCTTTGACTCGACTTCCATCAACGCGACATCTTAGCACACCCAGTCGGATAACGGCGATGTAAGTTAACCCCCGCAATCACATCGAAACCCTCAAAGCCGCATTTCTTTTGCATCTACTCTGAAATCTGATTATTTCCCGGGTGACGCCATGGAACGTAGCGGTCATCTGCCTGTTCACATCAAGAATGAGACTGGAATTAGACAGCTAATTTGAATACAGGCGAACTTTCATGCACAGGAGATCAAAATCCGAACATTGGTCGGCATCTTTTACGTAGCTGGGCTTTTTCCCTTCAAAAGGGTTGGATTTAGTACTTACCTTTATCTTTCTCTGCTGATTGGTTATTTGACTCAACATAAATCCCTCTCAGTTCGTCTTGGAAGGCCCTCAGGAGCATCACCATTGGACGCCGCCCAACCAGTGCGATCAATGAAGATGAATATATAAGCGGAGTAAGTTAATTCCATTTGATTTCAGTCACAAGATGCACCTTTACCGCGTGTGGGCTGATATAGAAAGCCGGCAATCCTCTTCAGGCCGTGCCTCGGAGCCTGACGGGCCTTTCGTCACATATAAGGTGACCTCAGCCCGCGCAAACCTGATCACTCTCTGATCCGCCAACTCGTAGACTTGTTGGCAAAATCAAAGCTGAAGGTGCCCCGAATCTAGACCATACACGACAGCTCAGTTTGTGATAGCTTCTTCAATGGAACCCTATGTACGGTGTCTACGCAAATCTAGCTAAATACTCTCACACCTCTCTCTTCTTTGTACCAGATCAACCCTCCGAAACGCTCCATACCTCTCGTTGAGGACTCGGACTCTGGCGACGACGATATGGTCACGGCTGCATCGGGAACGACTCCCTCAGTTTCCAAAGCTCAGCTATACGATACAACTGGGCCCGAAATTCTCGTAGATGAAGATGTGCCCATGCAAGTTGACCCAAAAGTGGAAGAGACGTTGCGGCCGGAGGAGATCATTGCCCCCATCGCCGTCGCCGTCGCCGTCGCCGAGCTCCCAGCTATACAACCGTCAATGGATCTCATGGACCGTATCAATGGAATGTATCGCCTGTTGGACCTGGTCGGTGACACCGCCATTGGAGGATCGGGTAGGTGAACAGTCACACGGGAACAATTGCTCACGGTTATCAGTGGACAAGGTATTGATTGCACAAGACTCTATAGAAAAACTCGCAAACATGGTTCAACCAAACTCGTACAGTTCCATAACCAAGGTTTGGAAAGGCGTATGGCTCGACTACGGACGAGGCTAATGCCATTGTACTTCCAACAGGTTGATTTCCGTGCACTCGACAAGCACGCCATCAGACCCCGAGGCATCTATGGTAGCATCAGTTCCATCGTAAATTTTCTCGGTGAAATGGGCCTATTGGACGCCGAAACGTACGTATTGTTTCCTCAAAGTGTGATCTCTGCTGACTCCCAGTAGTCGCAGTCTTCTTTTAGCACATAGAGACGAGGCTGCTGGTGCCAACAGGCCCTTCATGCGCCCTGGGCTATATCTCGTAGATGCTCGAAAGGTGGATAGTGACCTCTTTTATGTTGTGTTCTGGCCGGAAGAGACTACTTGGGACGACGACGCTGCGTCCTCTGCGTCACGTAACAGAGTAACGTTTATGAGGTATGAATAGCTCAAGTACGACTGCTTCTATACGGAGGCCAATTCCTTTTAGATATCTCAAGAAACTGTGTGATCAACTCGTCTGCTTGATATCTGAAGAGCATGCTCAAAAGCTGGTCTGGGGGGACGATGATCCGGTCAACGATGTTCATATCGACTCGGATGATATTGAGGACGAAGATATCAACGACAGGCTCTATGCGTTCTCGGTCGAGCAGACACAAAGCCAAGAGGACTCCGCGTCTGCCCAGGAAGGATTCTCGGTATTTATTTTGTTGCGATTATGGCTTCATGTGAACTGATTCACCGAAGTTCCAACACGATTCTATCTCAGTGTCAAGACCCCGCAACTTTCCGAGTGACCTGCCGACCAAATTGCTGTTCCCTCAAGTTGTCGTTGGAGAACACGCCCAAGGAATCCTACATGTGGAATACAATGAGGGAGAACAAGACATTAGACCGGTGAACAAAGTGCGGACCAAGAAAGCGATGGAGGATTACCTGAAGTGAGTTGACGGCTAATATGTGATTACATTAACATTATCAACAGAAAGCACCAGAACCCACAGATTCAACTAGATGACACAATGTCTCACGACAGCTTGAGTATCCTCCTTGAACTTGGGCTAGGCGCACGCTGTGGCGGTATTGAGGATTCATGGAAGATCCAATGTGCTCACGACTGCGAGAAGCGAGATAGAGACCTTAAAGACTGCCAGAAAGCCGATCAAAGTGAGACCGAGAGGATGATGAACGCCCTTTCAATTTCACTTCGATTTTGGCTTTCTAAGCAAGCTGTCTCATTCTTTCCGTATGTCATCTCTTTGGAAAGTACTTTCCATCCTCTCACACTTTTGTAGCACTCTCCCTGAAGGGGCGTTGCTTGCCTCAATAGGTTCAGAGAGGACGCCAGACCAAATCACTGCTGAAGAATGGAACGATGCAATCCACAATGGTAGGCACTGTAATACTCTGAGATCCAGTTTCTTACCTCCTTCGATCAAGTTGAGCGCATTCTCTCTACCTACTCCTATCAGCACAAGGCGATTTCTGCCCTCGAGGTTAAAATGAGAAATCTTACCGCAAAAGGCATCGAAACCAAATACAATACCTTGAAAATTCGATTCATCAAAACTCAGTATATTTTGAATCACAATCCCGAGCTACCGCTGGAGGTAGGACAGGAATTTTTCAATTTGCTCCTTTCGGAGGAGGATTTCGAAGGACACTTTAGTGCTTTGTGCGCGTCTTTATCTCCGAGTTCTGCGCCGAGCCAAGAGAACGGAAAGATAAGGAAAGCGGTAGCATATGTGGGATCATTCATTCCACCTTGGGGGCCATCGAGGAAGCCTTTCACCCTACAGAAAGTACCACAGAGATTGGAAATCCCTGATGATCCCTCTTTCTGGCGTGCGCTTCAGGACGAAGTCAGACTCGATGCTCGCTATGAAGAAGTCAACAAGTTGATCCAACGTTACCTCCTATCCGAAATTGGCAGTTCTCTCCACAAGTTTCGGGAAAATCTCACCAAAAATTTGCGAAATCTAATAGTCAACCAAATGGAAAGGAATCGAAACAAGGATTTTGATGGCAGGAAGAACTTTGAGAGCAATAACGCATGGAACAATCTTCAACAAAGCCTCCAGTCTTTCCTTGCTGCCGATATTGATGCCACACGGTAAGCTCTCAAAGCCAAGCACACCTAATACTAACTCAGCTTAGGCCATGTCTCCGAATCTCTCGAATTTTTCGCGAAAATCGAGGGACTCGGCATGTTGAAGGTTATCCACTATCCACCTTATATCAAGCATCGACTGACCAATCAATCCAGAGTCGTTTCGATTAATTGGATCCGATGTCAAGCCAAGAAAAGCAGACTTTCGCTATACCTTTTTTCCGATGGAGATCAAAGCCGAAGACCAACAAGCTGCCGCTATGGATGAGAATCATATTTGCAAACCGGTGATTAATGAACGTCGCAAACAAGTTTTCGAGATACCCGCCGGGACAAGCCTCAAGTACGTCCAGGGAGATTTCATGTAGATCAGTTCCTGACCTTATACAGGCTATTTCGATTGATAGGGAAAGATGGTTGCATTGTTATACTCCAAGACTCTGACTCGTTGAGAATTTTCTACGACTCTCTGTCAACAATTCCGGGTGCTATCGAAGCAAATAAACACAAGAAACTTCTACAACTCGTCCGTTTAGGTCCCGACAGTTTGATTACTGTTGATGAAACACGACGTCACTTAGCGCTCTTATCACGAAACACGGTTAGTGGGTTCGAATGCCTTCTCAAGTCTTGCTGACCGTGCTATAGGCCTCACTTCAGATCAATATTTACGGATACGATGACAAGACGCTGGCGTCACGTGGTGGTGCCGTCGACATAACTCAGTGGTATCCAGGTCGTATTCCCTCATTTCAGCATTTTCTGTTCATACCAGGAACGGACGAACTCCTTCTTGTAGAAGTGGATGGCACAAGCAGAATATTTTCATTGACGACGCAAGTGTTTCGGTATGCTCCTTCGCTCTCGCCTTGAAATTTCTAACTGTTGTGTAGCTCCAAGAGAGTCCAGCTTGGGCCCAGCGTTCTCTCAGTATTTGCTACCTTCGGCGGTACAAGTCTGCTAGTTTTGGATAAGGATGAAGCTCTCGAGGCGCGTCTCCGGTGCATTCACTGGGCGACCTTTGGCGAGCAACCTGGTGTACAGCTCCCGGTCCCTGCCTGGTTATCTTCAATTGAATCTGTGGGACTCTCGTCGATTGGAAATCGCAATAGCAATCACCTAATGTTCCTTGACCTGAACCAGTCCCGTATTTCGTCATTATTCATCAAGATAACATGCAAGTCTAGCGCTTTTATATTCAAGCCCAACACTCTTGATGCCGAAAAAGTAAGGCGTCGTGAGACCATCAACAATTGTCTCATTGACTGCCATTCGGACGTTTGGACGCGATTCCCCATCGCATCGCCTATTCGCCGCGAATCAAATGCGGAAGCCAGTCCTCACCCTCCCACCATCCTTTTCGTTACCAAGCGACCCATGCCACTTCTAGGTACCTATTTTCGAAAGATGGTGTTTGACTTCGAATCTAGAACCCGCAAACCAACAGACGACAACCTTCGTGCCATCTCTGTATCTACTACCCCTCAGTGGAGCCCTCACGAATCTAGTAAAGACATCTCTGTATCCCGACTCGGTGATTGGCTAGTAGGCCTCATGTGTCTTATACCGATCCACCTGGCTGTCACCGGCTCCAATCGCTTCATTCCGCTCAAGGATGGGGTTAATACGAACGAGTTCGAAAGCCAACTCCTTGGAGCAAGTGTTATGCAGATAGTACAAAGGTGAGGTTATTTATTTCTGTATCGGTCTCAACTCATCAACTTTAGTTTGTCGTTTGGCTGGTACGAATCCATTTTCAACTCTTACTTGGCAGACCTGGTATGTAAGATTCTCTTCGCCGAATATTGCTCATTATCTATATAGCCAGTCAAAGTTGTGACTTCGATGGGTAAGTCCTTGGTCTCACTGGGCTTGACGGATGGTCAACTTGTACAGGGGAGCAATCCGTAGGCAAATCATATGCCCTCAACCACTTTGTTGATACTTCATTCGCGTACGTGTCTCGGAGGCCTCCTCTCCAATCTGAATCATTTGTAGGGGCTCCGCGATGAGATGCACCGAAGGGGTAAGTCAAAATGACCAATTCCGCTTGGAATTAACTAAAGCGACACCAGGTATGGCTCTCAGTAACCCCGACACGTGAATGTCTGGTCGTAGCTATGGACTTTGAAGGAACGTCCGTACCGTTTAGTTCACCGACACTAACTCATACATTACTTTTAGGGGTACAATCTATTGAGCGAAGCCCACAAGAAGGTGTGTGTATTTGAGAAATCAAATCGCAAGCTCACGTGTATCTTAGATATGCTTCTCGTCCTGCTCAACACAGCTGTTTCGAACTATGTGAGTACTTTGCGCCGCTCTTAGTGGTTTTTAACCGTGTTTAAAGGTCTTATTTCGTAACAACTTCGCGATTTCACGGAATATTGCCGATCTTTTCACCGTGAGTACCGTCCATCGCATTACGTCGATGCTTATAACAGAGGTAGAGTTTTCAATCTTGTATTAACGTCCTTGACCCTGCGTCAAACCCCAAATTATTTCAATCTCGACTTGAAATTATCATCAAGGCAAGTTTTTTGACTTCGTATGGCAATGTCTTGGACTTATGGTCTGATCAGGATGTTATCGCATCGGACACGGACGAGATGGTGAAAGAGTGAGTCTATTAACTTGCCATTGATTTTTGTCTCAAGTTCTCTAGATTTTCACTGAAGTTCGATCGCATTGTCAAGGAGGAAGGCGCAGACAACTTCATTACACAACTCCACAAGGGTCACTTGGGTATTATTCCTTGGCCAGTTATTGAGTCCTCTCTCTTCTACAGGCTCTTCAGCAGCTTGAAAAAGCGGTTTATGAAGCAGCCAATTACTCATCCTCACGGTGGCGCATTCCTGATCTTATTAAAGACCTTGATGGCGAAGCTGAAGGTGAGCTCTGCTCATACTCCCGCATAGTGAGCTTATATATCACTAGGCAAATGACTGGGGTGCTCTTGATCGTTCGTTACACTGCTGCCCCAACGAACGGATATTAATGATATTTTAGAGAATCTTGCTGCTCAAAGGTCACAATTCCTACTATCTGCTCTTGATGAGGCACTATGTTTTGGGCGGTCTGATCCATCGTCAGACGAGCCGCTAAAAGTAGGCTATTGCATACATCCAGTATCAATTTACTAATCACTCCAGAACTGTGACAATGATCAAATAATCCCGAGTATAGACAACGGCGATATTCTATTCCTTCCGGACGTTAAACATCCAAGCAAGGGTGAGCCCCTGGATGTTGAGACCTGTCTATTCGGGTTACGCTATCATTGGAGCGAACATCTACAAAGATATTCAATGACAGAGCAAGAATACATACAATTGTATCGGGCTCACCTCGAAAACATTGTCACGACTCGCGTGGGGCTCGTGCACGAATGGCTGACACTAAACACATCGAGGTTCCCATCCAGTAACGCCGACATCAGCAATATATTCCGTACCTTCGAGGAAAAGGTCAAAGAATTGAAGGTAACACTCGTTCCATGTGCGATTGCTTGCTCCTTGTGTGGCCTTCTGTGCTTGCGTCAGAAGTATCACGATGGTCAACACAACTGTATGACAAATCACAAATGCCCTGCCATCTGCGAGTTTGCAGATGATCACGCCGAAGGTGAAGTACCAGCTTGCGATATGCCGTACGTATAACCCTTGGTAACCCGCCAGATGCTAATATTGATATAAACTAGGGCTGGTCATGAAGGGCGCCATGTGTACGTTGACCTCAATGAGTATGCAGCTTTCTGATCCAGTTCCAGGTGTACTATCAAATCGCATCTGTGCGGGGGTCCCTGTCAAATGAACGACAGGGACGGATGCCTTCGGAGGTGCTGCAAGGTTCGGGTTCACCTGGATTTCCACGCTGTAAGGCTGACCATATCTAGCCTTTGAACCACGAAAATGATGACCCTGAACATACATGCGCTGCCAAAGTTCACGCTTGTGGCGCACCGTGCGATCTTGTCAAACCAGACGGAACTCCTATTTGTAAACGAAGATGTGTCGCTGATTGGTGCGTGATATGAATGAGGTCTATTGCTGTTCTAATGGATCACAGTCGCCGAGCGCATGAACGCCATTGTTGCGAGAACTCGTTTGCCTGTCCTATCAAATGTCAACTTTGTGGTTCTTTTTGCGCAGCAGGAGATCATTTCCATGCTCTCGAAAGCTCCAAACACCTATGCGGGTATGACTGCTGTTCTCTTCTGTGGAGAAAAGGCTGACATTCTGTGTAGGCAACCTCATGCATGCCGAGATTTGTGCCAATTGCAAGGAATTTGCGAGATTGCAAACGCTCCCCAATCCGTTGAATCTTTGTTCAATGGAAAACATTCTGTGTTCTCTTACACCAAGGTACCTTTATTCAGTTTATGAGTTAACAGCTCATAGCAGCGCAGTATACACAAGAAGCGAAGAAGAGCTTATGCGGCATCCTAATACCCCCGAATGAACTCACGCACGCGGGTCTGCACATGCACATCGACGATCCAGATTCATTCCACTTTTGCGAAGAAAGGTGCACTCATTGTGGCTATTACTGTACACTCAGATTAGGTAAATTATTTGTACACATTCAAAGTCTCATACTGATCTTCAATAGGTCACCCAGACGATGAGCACCGAACACAACACGGTTCTATGGAGAATTCAGAATGGCTAATTGAAGGCTCAGAAGACGCTATCTTGGAACTTCAGGGAAGAATATATGGCACGGGTGATAGCGGGGCGCCAATGCTCTGTTCCATGGTATGCAAGAGTCTCGGTAGACACGTTCATATATCACGATGTCGAGCCGAGGACGCTGAAAGTTGCAACGACCCGGACGTGGAACACGTTGAGCAAAAGAACGCCTTGGTGGAATACGATTGGATATCTCATAAAACATTCTGGGCGCGGAGTGGTATGGTCTTATTTCTATATGCATGACACCTACTTAAACAATTTGCTAGGCTTCGAAGGTAACTGAAGGGGTCAAATTACCATAGTTACGTGCTTATGATCGATAGACCCCTACACCAATGCTGAACGCGCCGACTTTGAGTTATGGTAAGTTACGACTCGCCATAATGCGCTCTGTGCTAATATGGAACCAGTGATCGACGTTGTGGTGGTCAGTTCATCGCTGGAGCAAAGCTCACTCTCTCAATTTATTTAGGGGAGGAGCATGACCCGGACATCAATCCAGGAGCTGCGCCATCTTACTGTACACTCCCGCTTTTCCATCCTCCCGCTGACCCCGCAGACGCTCCTGGACTTGGACATGTCTCTAGTGACGGCCATGCTTATAATTGCAAGAATCCAGCCCTTATGCAGCGATCATTCCACATGTGCGTTTCATTATCACATTGATCCATCCACTAACCAGCAACGCAGTTTCTTCGCACTAGACAGGTAATTCGGGTGTGCTGATGTGAATCGAAACTTAGCTCGCGCTTTGTTAGGTCTGGATCAATGACTTTCAGCGATCATCGCCCTTTGCCAGACACACCTGCAACCGAACGCATCGTTCGACAAGCAGACAATAGGTTTGGAGCCGTCCTGTCCGCCGTGTATAACTTTTGGGTTGCTCGGGATACGGCCACTCGTGGCGGAATAGCAGCAGGATTGCGCCAAGATGCGTACACCGTCGTGTTCTTTGACCACGTTTCTACGGTTCAGTCACATCATACCTCCTTATGTCTACGCTAAGATTTGTTTTCAGGTTGCATGTAGCAACGACGTTGGTAGTACTCCAGACGATTTGCTGGCTATGGTGCCACCCAACGCGAACTACTATGGCGGTACAGACTTTTCAACAGCCCTCCAAACGATTAAGAAAGAGATGACTGATAGTTGGTCTACTGACCGGTTAGTATGAACCTCTCTCGCGGTGTATACTTCTTATACAGACCAGGTACCCGGTTGTGATCCTCCTTTCGGATGGTGAATGTTCCATTCGTGACGAAACCGTATCCGACCTATGCCAGACTGCAGTGGGACTGGGGTTAGTCCGTATGCACAGAAAGCATGAAGTTCCTAACGAGTCGACGGCAATTGCAGGAAGCCACTAGGCTTTCATACGGTGTCATTCGGAAGGCAAAGTGGATCGGATACCTTGCGGAGGATGGCGGCGGTAGCAAAAGACGTGTACGACGAGGCACCGGAAGACCCGTTGGCACCTTTGAGTGGCGCATCTCCTTGCACCTTCAATGAAGCCCTCGATTCGGTTCGTGCCATTTATCGTCCTCGCAGTAATATAACGCACCTTTATGCTAATCTGATCACTAGGTTCAACTCGCAGATACTTTTATCAGGATTGCAACGAGCCTCAAGAATCCACGCGCAGCCTTACGAGCTTGAAAAGGCAGTTGGTTACGGCTGTAGATACGGCTACGACATAAATTGGAGTATTTTCTGCTTTTGATTATGGCTGTTATAAGATTGAGATTGTCCTACAAAATTACTGAGGTGCTCGGCGGTCAAAATTCGGTCAATGCACCAGGAGTCGAAGACGCGTCGCGACAAACAAAGGGCCAAACCGTCTTCTCCTTGCCATCGCTCTATCATTGCACCTTTGCAGCTCCTATCGACTTCAAGAGTCGACTATAATGATCAAGCTAAGATCGCTTGTTGATTCTACGAGGAATTTTTGGAATCCTTTCCCCTAATGACGACGGTGAAACTCGTCCCACTCCAACCGTTTCTTTAAGAGCAAGGCATAGAGGTTTTCGTGCTGTATCCGAACCTCCACTTCGACGCTCGTCTTGTCCTTCAGGTCGACTCCTCGACAAACGTTGATTCCAGACACATCCACCGCCTGCGTGTCCATCGACAGGTCGAAGGCCACAACCTATTAGAGAACCTTCAATCGAGGACTTGCCTTCCGCTGGTTCGATAAGACAGAGTATGTGGTGGGCGAGACATCAGACATGTAATCATCAGCGTCGAAGTGTTGATACTTCCGTCGTTGCGCTGACTTAACCTTTGCTTTCTTGAAGATACCCATATCTTTTGCAATGAAATGCGATAACAATTACCTTTGTTCACTATGAGTTATGTAGCGCCCGTCAGGCTCACAACTCGTCCATTACGACTGCCATCCGGCTACTTCAAGGCCAATTTTGAACGAGGAAGTTCACTCATTTCGTTATCGGGAACTATTGAAACGCTCGTTTCGCCAAAGATGGTAATGACGCCCAACCAGCGCAACAAAAAAGGCGCCCCTCCTCTGTTCACAATTCGGGAACATTGTGTTGAGGGTCAATACGGTTTTGTTACTGTAATACTGGCCCTTCTGCGTTAGGTAGTCAGAGGTCAACCAGCTTAATTCCATTCACAGCTGGTTGCTCCGCCTCGTTTGATCGAAATCGGGGTGGTGATTGGCCGAAAGCAAGAGGAGCCTGGTAATAGGGATCCGTTATCGTGGGATGGAACGAGGATACCTGGAAACGATATAAAGCCGCCACTGTTCGACTTGGGGCTCGACGCTCTCTGGAAACCCCATCAACCAGTGCTCTTTGATACGGTAAGCAGTATTCTCAAATGTTCAGAGCGTTGGAGTCTGACTACTTCAGACCCACGCAAGTATTCGTGAAGAGAATGTCCTCCGAAACTTCATCTGATGATGAGCTCGAAATGCAGTCTGCTCTGTCGGAAATCCCGCCTGCGAGTGTCCCTCATAGTCATCATGAACCCGTGCCTCCCAAGGAGGAACCGATGGAGGCGGACACGACGCCCATCAAAGATGAACCCACCGCCTCTGCGCCATCGCTCGACCTAATGAACAGAATATCTGGAATGTTCCGCCTCTTAGATCTAGTGACAGAACGAGGTTCTGGGGGACTTGGTATGAACTTCGACTCTCTCCCAGTCCTGAGCTGGGCTAACGCCTGTCTCCAGTTGACAAGATTTTGATTGCTCAAGAGTCCGTTAGTCTTTTCGCAAACCTCGTTCATCCAGGGTCCTATCGCTCGACCACACAGGTATGGACTATTTGTGCCAGTCGCCGAATTCTATTGACAGTCTCCAGGTGGACTTTCGAAGTTTAGATAAGCACGCCATCAAACCTCGTGGGCTCTACGGTTCTATGGAGTCTATTGCAAACTTTTTGCTGGAATTGGGATGCATAGATGAGGAGACGTGCGTATCCATCTGCCCAAATGTACGCCTTTGCCGCTCACCTATTCGCAATGCAGTCGAAGCTTGCTGTTGCGTCCTCGTGACGAACATTCTGGAATCTCACGACCGACTCTGCGTCCGGGCTTGTACATCGTCTCCTCCGCAAAGTTAGAGGAAAGCCTGGCATATGTGGTTTTTTGGCCGGAAGACGCGACTTGGCAGGACGGGGCGATTTCCTCAGTGTCACGTAACCGAGTAACCTTCATGAGGTACGTCCTCACCTTTGCATGGCCAATGTATCTCGCTCCTTCCTAACATGCTTTGATCAGGTATCTCACCAAATTGTGCGAACAAATTGTATGTCTGGTGTCCGATGAGCACTCAGAGGCATTGGTGTGGAAGGACGAAGCACCCGTCGAAACCGAAGATGAGGAAGCTGAAGCATTCGACGACCGTATGTTTGGGTTTTCCGTTGAGCAAACAAACGCAGAGGAGGAGAATGCGATTCCATCCCCGGGATTTTCGGTGAATTTTTTTTTTGGCTCTTCAAGCATCCTTTTCTGCGACTCATAATCTCTCTAACAGATTCGGTCATTGGCGATCGATGCGGCTTCAATCTCCCCTTCTGGTTATCCTGATGGTTACCCTCTCGAAATGCTCACGTCCAGAATGGTCGTTGGTGAAACAGCTCAGGCCATTCTGCAAGTCCAATTCATACCAGAAGAACAAACTCGCACCGTGATCAAAGAAAATATGTTTTCTCTCGCCCTAAAGGCCCGTCTCAGGTAGAGTACCCCCTTGTCAATGGAATCGCCGAATTCATCTTGGTATAGCAAGCAAAGGACCCCCGTGGTAATTCTCAAGGAAGGTATCAGCCAGGAAAGCTTCAAAAATGCGTTGGAGAATGGGCTCTGGGACCGCTGCGGGGATCTCCAATTCGAGTTCAAAGATAAGCTTAGTAAAATGAAAAGAGCAAGAGAAGCTGCTCGTGTTGAAGAACGAAAGACGTGGAAGAAAACTGCATCACATGACAGGGTCGCACTCGAGAAGTGGATGATCTTTTGGATCGGTAAACAAGCCGTGTCTCAATATTTGTGAGTAGAACGCTTATAGACTCGGAACCTGTCGACTCATGCCTTTTTAGAATCTTCCCCGAACCCGTATTGTTCGAGGCTATTCTTCCTCCTGGTACTGAATTCAGCTCCAAGGAATGCGATACGGCCATTGCATCCAGTAATGTATCCTTTCAACTATATGACTGTCACCTCTGATGAGTCCATAGTGGAGTCGTGGTTTGAAGACCATCCTCTGCTTCGAAAACAAGTATCCGAGGAGGTTCAAGCTAATCTTCAAAAGCTGGATAACGATCCGGACGCACGTTACAATAAACTAAAGGAACGACTTCGATATGTTTTGGCTATCTTCGAGGAGAATCCTAGCTTGTCTCCCATGACTGCGCAAAGAGTATTTGAGCTCCTCTCGATACAGAAGAATTTCAAGAAGGAATTAACGAAGGTACTAGAGCAAGAACAGGCGGCGCCTGCGACAGTCCTAGGGACAGTATGGTCGTACGTTGCCACCAAGAAACAGGTTGAGCTACCGAACCTGCCTCCTCTGGACGACATAAGCTTTGCATCTTCTCTCGTGCCACTGGCCGAAGGCAACATAGCTTACACAGATATTGTGAAAGAGCTCATTACGCAGATTAGAGACAGCCTTCGGCGCAAAGTTCGATCCCTCGCGAATACCATTCCTGCAAAGATCGAACAAGCACTGGTCAAACATTGCGATAATCTTCTAGACGACAAATATAATCGAATAGAAAAGGAAGAGGAATCGATGGCTTGGGCTGACCTTCTGGTCGAGGTAAACATTAGACTGTCCCGGAATCCATCTACCAGACACGAAGGGTGAGATCTATTTTTTCTCCTCTCTTTCTCTTGCTACAGTGCCTCTTTCTAGGGATACATTGATCATTGATTCGATTTCGGCCATCAGACGAACAAACACCCATTATTGGACTGGAGGTAAGTCGAGCTTTGTAGAAGATTAAACCTCTGAATCTTTGGCAGATCAATTCCAAGTCAAAGGGACGCTTCTCATCCCAAATAAGGCCGGTTTCCAGTACAGGCTTCATCCATTGGATATCAAACAAGACGACGTGCAGGGAGTTGCACAGAATCCCCATCACATTTGTAGTCCTGTCGTGCGAGAACGCTGTCCCCCTCCCATATTTCTGCCGCTGAACACTCTTTGGAGGTACGTCCACGCTATGATGTGATATCCATACACCCCAACACAATCACACAGGATTATTCATCCTCTTGACAAAGACCGTTGCTTTGCGATCACAAGCAATGGAGTTCACATGAACGTATACATGGAGAACATTGATCATCTGGCGTCGGCAGTAGACACAGGGAAGGCCATCAAGCAGCTGCATCATGAAAAGCTTGGCAATAATCCATTATTTGCCATAGACGAAACTCAAAGACTGTTCGCGATTCTCTCGATCACGGAGGTAAGGTTGTCATGGATGATTCTCTCTTTGGTCTAAATTAATTGCAGGCTTCCATTCTTTTGCACGTCTACATTTACGATCTCGACGCCCGAACATTTATCGCTCGTGGAGGCGCCTTTAATATGACTCGGTGGTTCTCCTTCATCCCAGAGATCACGCATCTCGTTTTTGCGACAGGAACGGAGAATATCCTACTCATCCAAAAGGATGGCTTATGTCGAATCTTTTCTCTGATCTCTGAAACTGATAGGTACGGATCTTCCTCTTCTGCTTCACTCCGACTTGACTCAGACTTGCCGGATTTTAGGCCATCCACAATAAAGCTACAAGGCGAAGCAAGAGCGGCGTTTTCGTCAGCGGATGGCGCATGTTTGATGGTACAAGTCGTGAAAAACGGCGAGGCGAGTCTGATGTGCTACCATTGGCCATCATTCGGCACGACCGGAGGGATAGAAATTCCATGGCCGGCAGATGTTCCCCTCGACGCATCTGTTACTGTCTCCTCTATTGGTCACCGTGGTGGTACCTACATCCTTTTCACAGTACCGAGACTGGGGTTATGCACTTCGGTCTACGTCCGAATCACCAAAAAATCAAGCGATTTCACTTTCAGGCCCAGTGGTAATATAACGGGATCATCCGGTGATACCAAGAAGACGGCCAATAATTCATTAATCGATTGTCACTCGGAAGTCTGGACTCGATTCCCAGTCAAAAGCCCTATTGCTCGTGAAATGAATGCCGAGGCGGTCCATCAACCTCGCTCGGTCTTATTCATCTCATGTGCTCCTTCTGCAAATTTTGCACCGTATTTCAACTCGATGGTTCGCGACTTCGAATACAGGACACGCAAACCGACCAAAGGAGCTCTCAAGGCGATTCAGGTCAATGCCAAGCAGAAGTGGGACCCGCTCACGGCGGGACTGGATGTGAGCGAGATGCGCGTCGGAGACTGGTTAATGGGACTTTTCTGTCTCATTCCAATTCATCTGGCGATCACCAGGTCGAACCGGTTTATACCTCTCAAAGATGGGGTTACCTCTCCAGCTTTCGAGAATACGCTACTTGGGGCTAGTGTCGCCCAGATCTCAGAGGCGTATGTGCAGATTTTCAATCGATTAATCACTGATTCTCTATTGTAGGATAACTTTTGGGTGGTACGAGAGCATCTTCAGCTCGTACTTGGCAAATAAACCGGTGAAGATAGTGACATCTATGGGTATGTGCTAAATATGTTATAAAATAGTGATGAATTACGGTCTCCAGGTGAACAGAGCGTGGGGAAGAGTTTCGCATTGAACCATTTTGTCGACACATCGTTCGCGTTCGTACACCAGTTGGGCCTTCCTGTTAGGATGCTGATTTTCTTCAGGGGATCTGCCATGCGTTGCACGGAAGGGGCAAGTCATGAAACTGTTTTGGGCCATATCTTCTGGCTGACCGCAGATAGGTCTGGCTATCGGTTACCCCAACTCGTGAATACCTCGCTGTGGCAGTAGACTTTGAAGGTAAGTTCTCTAAGTAGTACTGGACAGGATAATGACCTCTCTGATGTAGGTGTTCACTCGATTGAGCGAAGCGCGCAAGAAGGTCAGGACGAGTTTGCTTCCGTGTTCGTTGGTGGAGCCCCGTTGATCTCTTTTTATCAGACACACTTCTGGTACTCCTCAACGCTGCAATATCTAATTTCGTATGCTTTACAGAGTGTTCTGGTGGTCTCTAGCTCACCTGGGATAGGTTCTTTTCCGCAACAATTTTGCACTTTCTCGTGACATTGCTGGGCTGTTCAAGGTCGGTTATAGAGAGCTGAAAATGGGCTATATTATCTAAAGATTCCCAGAGCTTTCAACTATGTACTAAGGTACTGGATCCTGCTGCGAATCCTTCTCTCTTTCACTCGACCTTGGGAATAATCATCAAGGTACCGATCTGATACCGACCTCGAAGGTTACTAAGTGATTATAGGACGTCATTGACTCTGACACGAAAGAAATCGTTCGAGAGTTGGTTCATTTCTTTTGTCTCGTCACATCTATTTCCTTACCTTCCATCAGGTTTCACCAAAAATTCCAAACGATAGTACAGCAGGAGCGGGCAGATAATTTCATTTCAAAACTGCACCGTGGAAAACTTGATATTATCCCATGGCCCGTCATCGAGTCAGCCCGATTTTACGATCTCTTTACTGGCCTCAAGCAGCGATTGGACCGTCAACCGGTTACTCATCAACATGCAGGCGCCTTCCTAAGTACGCTGAAGATGCTCATGGCAAAGTTGAAAGCGAATGATTGGGGTGCACTGGATCAGAACCTCGCCTTGCAACGGACACAAATGCTTGAAACTTCTCTACCCTGTGCCTTAGCATTTGGGACTTGCGATCCCTCTATTGGAGAAGCCCTTCGAGTAGGTTTTCATTAATTATTTCTAAACTTGGTGTCACTCACCATGTCTATAGAACTACGATACGGACGAAATTCTTGAAGGTGGAAGTCCTGGCTGCCGATTTTATCTTGATGGACTCCGTATACCCGGCTTGGATGATTCTTCAGTTGAAAAATGCCTGCTTAGTCTTCGTGCTACGTGGAAAGATCGGGTCAAGCGATTTTCTATGGGAGAAGAGACGTTTATCGAAGGCTTCAATGCCCACTTGCGCAATCTCGCAGAGGATAGGATCAAAGTAGTCAACGCATGGCTCACAGCGAATACTACAAGGTTTGGGGAGAAAGCCGAAGTCACATCTCTTTTCAGAGTATTTGACAAATTGGCGAAGGAACTCAGGCAATCCGTGATCCTGTGTGGCAGTAAATGCACATCTTGTGGGCTACTTTGCCTGGACCATAAGCAGCACGAAGGAGATCACAACTGTATGACAAGCCACAAATGCCCAGATATCTGCAGCTTCACACCGCAGCATACCGATTCTGAACTTCCTGCCTGCGGTCTTCCGTAAGTGTCGTATGCCACTTACCTATTCGATACGCAATCTGACTCTTCTTCGGTAGTGCTGGGCATACAGGACGCCATGTGTACGTGATCATAGCTACGTGATCAGGGCTCCTAACTCGCTCGTTTGCAGCTGTTCTGAAATGCCGCATCTCTGTGGTCTGCCCTGCCGGCTCTCTGGGAAAGAAGGGTGTTTACATGCATGTGTAAAGGTAACCGTAACTGCATAGGCCCCTTTCGTGTTACTGATTCTATACAGTCGATGGGACACGACGACGACGAAGAGCATATGTGCTCTGGGCGCGTTCATGAATGCGGTGAACTCTGCGACCTGGTGAAGCCAGATGGCACTCGCATATGCTCAAGGCCCTGCGTGGTTGATTGGTGGGAGTGACTCTACATTGTCGAATTCTATTGACATCTAGATAGCCTTCGAGAGCATGAGCGTCACACATGTGATCGTTCATTATCCTGCCCGGTTCAATGCCAGCTTTGCAACAGCTACTGTGCCGCCGGCGATCACTTCCACGCACTGGATCCCGAGGCCAAACACCTTTGTGGGTGAGTAAATGCGAGCTACGTGAAAGTCTTGTTCTTATGACTCGTAGTCAAACCCATATCTGTGGTGAACAGTGTGATCAACCCGGGATATGCAAGATCGATACAGAGCCGCACTCGATCGAGTCAACCTTTGTTGGTCGGCATACGTCTTTCCAATACACCAAGGTATGTCTCACATAGACAGTCAACCAATCCTAACAGATGAAGTAGTATACGCAAAAGAAACGTCGCCTCCCTTGTATTATTCCTATCGAACCTGACAACATACGACATGAGGGAAGGCACGTACACACTACGGATCCTAAGGTCATTCATTATTGCGAAGTGACATGCAAGTATTGTGGATACTATTGCACGCAGCCATTAGGTAGGCAATCAGCCACTTTCCAAATTACCACAGATTATGAATTTACTTCAGGACATCCACAACCGGAACACAGTACGTCGCACGGGTCCATGACGCATACTGAGTGGGTAGTGGAAGGCGACGAGGATACAACATTCCAAATGAAAGGGCATCGCTACGCAGCGGGTGATAGCGGCGCTCCTATGCTCTGTTCTTTGCTTTGTACTGATCAGGGGAGACACGTACACGTCGATAAATGCAACCCAGATGAATATGGACGCTGTTACGGAAAGGAACTCGAGCACATGGACGCCCTGGGAGCCAAGCAAGACTGGATTAGCCATAGGCTGTTTTGGGGTCGAAGCGGTGCGTTTTCTTGTGCCTCCATTCGGACCTCTCTGATTTCGATCAGGTTTTGTCGGTATGTCGACAGATCGACATTGATGGTTCGGTCTCTAAAACCTGTCAGATCCATATACGGTGAAGGAACAGGAGGACTTTGCCTTGTGGTGAGTCTAGTTATCCATTTAAAAAAATATTCTCATGTCATTCCAGTGACCATCGATGTGGAGGTATGCTATCAGGGTGTAGTACGAACGAACAACTAAATTTGGTTCCAGGAGAGGAGCATGACCCGGAGAAGAACAAAGGCGCTGTCGCATCTTACTGCACACTCCCGATTTTCCATCTACCGGAAGATCCTAAAGCGCAACCTGAGACTGGATATATTTCAAAAGATGGTCATAGGTACGACTGTAAGAACCCGGCGCAGATGCAACGCGCTTTCCATATGTGAGTGGGTCACTTCCGTTACGAAGGCCTTGACTGATGAGATATATGAAGCTATTTTGTGATCGATATGTGAGTTCCTTCCTCTTGGTTTTATGGCAGGGTTTGATTCAGTCGTCTAGATCTGGCTCCATGATCTGGCAAACGGACTGTCAGCCACGAGAATATTCTCCGGCTAGCAGCAAAATCAGGCCTCGATTCAACAACCGACTTGGAGCACTACTCGAGGCCCTCTATGGGTTTTGGTTGGCCCGTGATACGGCGACAAGGAAAGGGGCATCTAGTGGGGCGAGAAGTGACGCATACACTCTCGTTCGCTTCGCTGAGTTTGCAAAGGCGAGTGTTCAGAACAGTAACGGGACTAATATTCATTATCGATCCAAACGTTTAGGTTACCTTCACCAATGACACGTCTAGCACTCCCGACGAACTGCTGGATATGACCCTCAATCAGCCGCATGATTGTCAACCGGGCTTGAATGATTTCAATGAAGCCATGAGAGTGACTGGAGCAGAAATGGAACGTACCTGGTCATCTGAAAGGTTCTGACGACGCCTAATTGCGAATTGACAACCACTGATGAATAAATTGAAGGTCACCTGTGATTATTTTCCTCTCCGACGGGGAAGACCCTGTACCAACAGAAGCAATGTACGATGTTTGCAGATCTGCTGTGCGCAGAGGGTAAGCCCTGTTCGTCTCAGTTTGTACCATCTTGACGACAGCCTTTCAGACGTCCTGTCGCCTTCTATTCTCTACTCTTTGGACAAGATGTCAACGCTCAATCTTTGATCAAAATGGCGGAGATCGCTAAAGAGGTGTGGGACACGGCACCTCCTGACCCCCTCAACCCTTCAGCGGTGAACCCATGTTGCTATAGTCCTGCTATTACTACGGCGAGTGTCCTTTATGCTACATTCCTATCAATAAATAACATTTATTGCAGATCCAACTCGCTACCACGTTCTTGGATATTGCGGAGTCGTTGAAGAACCCTCGGGCTGCGCTCTCTCGCGTTTGAATGGTCACCTATAATTTGAGCAGGAAACCCTTTCATGATCTGCTAGATTTCAGTTTGGATTGTATATTTGCTAGGTAGTAAACGAGTTTTGTTGATGGTTATCACTGTACTAGATCTAGCCTGAGTGTCTGGTCTCCTGCGGTTTGGTGGTTCCGCATCACTTGGCCGTCGCCACTTTGGCACTGTGTTTGACTTCGGGCCCACGTTACGATCGTCATGATCATATACCTTCTCTCGCGTATAATATGGTTCGATACTTCTCTAGTATGCTCAGAGAGGACCGAAAGTTGTGCTGACGTTCTCTTCCGATGCGGCTGCGGTACACGTTAGCTCAACGGCAGCGTTCCTCTACCCAGGCTACAAGTCATATAAAGCATTATCGAAGCGAAATGTCGATGAAGCAGAATTGGAGAGATGGCTTATGTACTGGAGCGTGATAGGTTTCATCTCAGCGTTCGGTTAGTTTGCCCTCTTCATCCACGAACACTTCATAGGGGCTAATTCCTTACTCGCCTGATAGAATATGTTGCAGAATGGCTCATCAGCTGGTAAGTATCCGCCATGTTCGCTTTCTGCAAGCTCTGACCTGGATGCTTGGTGTAGGATACCACTGTACTACTTTTTCAAGACGGTATTCCTCCTCTTTTTGGCACTTCCGCAAACGCAGGGATCGACTTTTATCTACTCGGTTCATCTGGCGCCTCTTCTCCGTGGCCATGAAGACCAAATCGATTCGGCACTCTCACAGATGAAACTTGCTGTCTATGAATTCATTCAAGAAAAACTGCGCTCTATCTGGAACCAGGTGTCTGGAGGATCGGCTGCCCAAGCTGGTATTGCTTCGAGCGGACCGGTGCCCTCTACACCGAATGTTGGGGCCGTAAACCCTCCTTCGATGGCAGATCCGCTTTCCGGTGCAGTACAGCTTGTCTCTGGATGGTGGAACTCGTATGCACCGGCGGTGATTGCCACTGGTGCTGCGTACATTGCCTCACGTCAGCAAGCTGCAGAACAGGCGGTTCAACAACGGCGACTACAAAGGGAGCAAAGGACTCAACCACAGAAGGCTTCGGACACCGCGTCTGTTCTCGCTCGGAGAAGGGAGCTCGAGGCAGAACTTGCTGCATTGCCTCTGGTGGCTTCACCATCCCCCTCGACGACGTTGAAAGACCCTTTGACAGGGAACTCTTCAACGTCTGTAGCGTCTAGTTCCTCTTCCTATGGCATTCACTCTGGTGAAACGCGTAGGAGGAAAGTAGAAAGTGGAAGTGAAGGGGAAGGGGGGAAGTATGAGAACATTGCACCGGAGGATGTAGGCTCTGCCGGAGAAGATAGTCCAACAAGAGCATCGAATCCTAGGACCTCTTGGTGGGGGTGGAGGGCCTCGTCCTATCAAGGGTATGAAAGGGTGAAGAATGACTAAACACCGGACTCATCATAAGCTATACTGTTTTGTTCTTTTTTTGATCACGAAATCTTGGAACGACTATTTAGTTGAATCTTAACTAGTTTATTCGCTGTTCTTGTACTCCTCGAATGAGTAACTGTTGCCCCCTTGTACGGCCGTAACGCAACTTGAACTCCGCCACAACCAATGGCTGGTTCGGTGAGCTTCCTTTGCTTCACTGCATCGACTAACCCAAAGCTGATTCATGGTCCTTTCTATCTCTGGAATTCACCAGCAAATGTCAATGAAGCGCATCCAGCGCGAAATTATGGACCTTCGTAAAGAAGACATGGGCGACATCAAGCTCACACCCTCTGAAAAGTCGATGTACGAATGGAATGCGACGATTCCGGGACCTGCAGGCTCTCCGTACGAGGGTGGGCTGTTTCAAGCCGTCATCCATCTGGCGAATGATTATCGTGCGTGTTGTTCGTGCTCTGGATTCCGAACAAGGGAACTCCCCTGAACACCTTGGAAAACGTTTTATTGACACGGAAACTGGTCACTTTTCTAGCGTTTTCGGCTCCAAAGGTTTTGTTTACCACCCCGATTTACCATCCGAATGTGTCCCCTCAAGGTCAAATCTGTATCGATATTCTGAAGACGACGTGGAGTCCCGCTTTGTCGTTGTTTAAAGTTATGTTGTCGCTCTCCAGCCTGATGACTGATCCAAATCCAAGTGAGTGTCGAATTTTTCTCCACTTTTGTAAACCAGTTAACTGACTGAACACGCTTCAGAGGATCCACTTGGTCTGTTTTTCTTGCTTTCGATGTACGCCAATGACTCCTCCTGACGGCAAAGCTTTCATAGTTCCTTCTATCGCGAATGAATACATCAAGAATAAGGCGACCTTTGACAGGAAGGCGCGGGAAATGACCAAGAAACATGCGATGGTTGGAGTCAAGCCTTCAAAGTCTGGCCCCAGTGCATCGACCTCTCGCCCTACTGTCCCCCGGGAACGTCCCTCATCGACCTCCGCGTCTGGGCTACTCGCTAGCATTGTCAGTTTTACATCAAACTTGGGTACTTCCAGCTCTATTAGCCCACAGACGACCCCCCAAGTGGCTGGAACCTCTGAACGAGGTGGCCACGCCGTCAGACGACCAACGGCGAATGGAACTCCGATGCCTCAAGTACGTCCTAGTGTGGAAGTCATCGACTTGGAGGCCAGTGATTCGACCAGCTCTGGTTCGGCGAGAGCTCCTGATTCAAGAAAGCGGAAAAGGAATGAAGAAGAGGGCGGAACCGTTGGTTCAGGAGATTCCTCTGGTCGATCAACGAGGAGGCGAAGGGACCCTGCTGCACCACCCAGCCGAGCCACCGAAGTTATCGTTATTGACGATGACTGACCATGTCAATGGGGATCCATATGATTCTGTTTAGTTGCTGTTACGTATCATTCCCTTGGGACCTACTAAACTCGTTTAATTATCTTCATGCAACCCCCGGTTTGCTACGTTCGTTATCCTTCGTAGCTTGTGACGTACTATCGCCACTTTGTCACTTGGACCTAACCCTTTCGTTACTGCGGCCTTAAATGTCAGGTATAATCTTGTCCGTCAACGCAGGCTCATCTTCGCTCAAAGTCTCGCTGTTTGCTCCAACTGCGGATGGACCAAAGCATCTGGCGACATGCTCTGTAGACTCCATCAATGCGGACGCAACTGCCTCTTTCAAATCGACAGTGAAGGACATTTCTGAACAGGAGAAAGATTTAACAAATGTTAGGGATCATGATGGAGCCCTTCAGCACGTCTTGAAACATTTGTTCCGAACGACGACGAGCGAAGAGGACGTGACACACGTTTGTCATCGAGTCGTTCATGGTGGAACTTTTAAGAAGAGGGTTGTTATCGATGACAAGTCACTGCATCATTTGGAAGCGTTGATAGAACTCGCTCCTCTGTGAGTCGGCTGTCCATTTCATAGTGCAAAGCTCTGCCCTCCTTGAAACTGAAGGATCGCCAACTGATTCATTCCTATCTAGGCATAATGCAGCATCTACAGCTCTTATTCGTTCCACTCACAAGCAACTCCCTAAGGCCTTGTCGATTGCCTATTTCGACACGACATTCCATAGCTCCATACCCCCGCATATTTACACATTTCCTATCGACCAAGAG
>WSTO01000039.1:23378-34893 GCA_019627685.1 Serendipita sp. 399 | reverse complement strand
ATCGCTTAGAGTGCAGAAATTCGCGCTCGTTATATCTTCACCTCTAGAGTCTTTCTCTTCATTCTTTACCCACTTTCTTTTGCTCCTTGCCTCGCCAGCATGCCCAAAACTCTGACGGAAAAGAAGAGTAAGTTTCGTACATTCGTACACACATGTAGACGCGATATCTCGTGTTTTACGCGTGTTTGAACTTCGAAGACGTCGTCGGCGTTGGTTTGCCACAGCTAACGTTCACGCTTTAGACGGTGGTGGCGAGAAGCCGCGAGCACAGACGGGCTACCAGAAATTCGTCAAGGTATGGTTACATCCACAAGTAGTCGTCAATTATTTACACGACGGAGGCTGCACGCGAACAGCTGAAGAGTGATGAACCTGAGCTCAAGGGGAAGCAACTCACGGACAAGGTAGAATAAAGAAGCTGTTCACGTCGACTCGCTTGACTATTTCCCTTAGATCAACGAGCTCTGGTGGGACGCACCCGAGAATCCTAAACGAGGAAATCGCCCTGAGAAGAAGCCAAAGAGCGAGGGGAACAAGGAGAATAAACCCAAGAAGACGAAGAAGAAGCAAAAGGTAGAGGAGCTCCCTTCGAGCGACGAATAGTTTCCGAACTGGATGTTCAAGATTGTATTCTACAACGCTGTTTCTTGTTGTTGCCTGTAGCCATTCCGTACTGCAAGTGATCAGACCTTATAGATGATGAGGGAACATCATGAAATGAAATGAAAAAAAGAGTGGATAAACAGGGAGTCGAACCCTGGACTTCACGCAGCTTTGGTTGCGAAGCGAGCACTCTACCAACTGAGTTATTTACCCGATTTCAAATGATCATCTTATTGTATTTTTACATAAAGTACTCAAATTTGTCCATCATCTATCAGCGGTTAAGCGATCTAGTCTCTCGTGTATCTGGACGTGCAATATTCACTTCGAAATCTAGACTATGGCACTAACAAGAGGTACTCAAAACCGTTGGTGGAAGTACATGTAACCAACGGGCCAAACACAGCTGTGTACAGCAAGGAGTATCGATGCGTCCTGTCGAATGGCGACAACCCCGCTATACACCTTTACAACACCGTAGTCGAGAAGGGCTGTTGCGTAAATTCGTCATGAAACGTGTCCATTCTGCACTAGATGATCAGCAGGATAGCAGGGTTTCTCTTTATGATCAGCGGCATACCTCGACTATTCCATTGAACGTGAGAATCCCTTTCGTCCAATGTTCATTTCCTGCGATAAAGTCTCCACGGACAACTTTCCCTCTTTCGAGGACCTTTCCAGCTCTCTCAACTTTCACGTACACGCCCTCCACTCTCCCATCATAGAAGAGTGAAGGTCGCTGGACCATTGAAATGAGCTCTTCGTGAGTAGGCATATTGACAGAGGGATTTTGTCCATCGACGGCGACCCTTCTCTCTATCACTGGAACCAGGCCAATTCCAGTTCCCCTGAGCCTATTCTCTATCACATCCCTCGACGCAAATGTTCCAGTCGTTCGATCATATAAATCAAACACGAGGAACCGATCTGGTAATCGAGAATAGTGAATGGAATGGACGCACACCACCCATTCACCAAAGAGGACATATCTTTGCGGAAAGGTTTCGTCCACGGATAAGATACTATACAATCCTTCCCGGTGCTCATCAACCCATAGGTCCAGGTGCTTGAATTGAACATGCGTTTTGGAGTTTACCCAATGGGCTCGATTTTGCACCACAATCCGTCCATCGGGATTCAGCGAAAAGGCAAGGTTGGCTCCGTCGATCTTTTCGGTTATCACCACGCACGAACCTGGTTCGATAGAAAACGACGGCTTGGAGGGATCAGTCGACTCGGGCACTTGAACGTCGTCCTCTGTCACCGCGCCAAGGTTGATCAGGTGTGGGGTCCGAGGGAACTTGTACAAGTTGACTGGTGGCGAAAGAAGTGATACTAGTTCGTTGCAGGCCGAGAATGAACGAATGATCGCAACCCCCATAAACCCTTCGGATGTTGGGTCTGCAGGGGGCCGTTCCAATTGGGAGGCCATAGAAGAAATCGCCGTCGAGACTCGAGGTCCAGGAACGAGCGTTGGGTGGTCGAGTCGACGTTGTGCTCTGGATTCGCACAGTTCCTTTGGATAATCGAACCACACGAGTACAGGCCGCTCTGCCCAGTGTGCTAGGCGACGCCAATAAATTCGGTCATCGCTGGTTGGATTGCATCTATCCAGAATGACTCGCTTTCCAAGAGGGTCTCGACTAATGTCGGTTTCGCATTGAGATCGTGAACCTGTCTCATCTTGACTGACCCTTTTCCACGCATTTGCATTACGCGCTCGAAGCGCTCTAGCAAACCAAGACTTCCCTGATCCTGAGAGTAATCAATCAGTAACAGACTCTTCGAATATTGGTGGGATCATTTACCTTGCAGCCCAACGCAAACCAGTAAATCAGCATCCTTTGGAACGTCGCCGAGTACTTCCAATGCACAAGGAAATGGCTCTTCACCTTGAGGTCTCAGGATCGATTGTCTCTTCCATACAACGCTAATCCATTTCGCGACCAAGGTCTTCTGCTCTTCGCTTACAACAGAGCCGGGACGATGCGAATTGAGTAGTGAGATGGCCTCTTCTGATTTCATTGCGGGGGATGTGATCTCAGAACTAGGTGGGTGGAATCGATATGCTGCGAGGTAGCAAGCAGCGATTATACCCGTAAAGGTGACCCCATCGGCACAGTGTACCAGACATGGTCGCTTCGCGTTATCAGAAAGAATATCGAAGATATTGTCAATGAGCTGCAAAGACGGGAGGCGGATGGAGCTGATAGGGATGATGGTTTCCTTGATGTTCCTGAGGCTGGCCCATGCTGATTTGACCGAAGCGAATGAGATGAAGTGCTCAATCCCAAGGAAGGCTGATGCATCCACGTGGGCTTCACAGGTTGGCGAGGACGATATCGCGATGTTGAACGGGGCCAGCCACCGAAATCCCGGAGGTAAAGGGAGGGATATGTCGGGGTCTTTGGGGGTGTACAACTGGTAGTCTTGTGCAATAGTAGCCGGGATGATCTCATCGTTCTGACAAAGAACGTCATAGATCTCTTTTCCCCAGGGTCTTAGTAGCTCTGTTGATAACGAAGGTGGTATCTGGTCGATCTCTTCCTCCAGAAATATTGTCCCCCATTCTGTCTTTGCAGCACAACGGAGTATACGTTGGGTTGTGTAATTCACGAGTTTGGCATTCGCCGTCCCGAGTACTAGAATTCGACTATAGGCAAGCATTGCCAATTTGAATTGGGAAAGCTGAAAGGATGCATCACCAAGTCGAAGCCATGCCCTTTCTGATGCGTTTTTCTCTGTGAGAACTCTTGCAGCGGCCAAGGACATGTCTAGGATTTGGGAATGAAGGAATGCAAAGGAGAGATGATCCAAAGTATCATCATCGAATCTCTCCATCTCCATGGGTATTAGGAGCTCGGAAATCTGAGGAGAAAGTTGCTCTTCTTGCACCAAGTTTGAGAGACGAATTGAAAAAAGCGAGGATGCTGGTAGCTTGACCTGCTTACGGAAGAGGTATCCAGCATTCCAAATGACAATAATATAGAGTATATCTATATGTCTTGCGACTCCAATCGCACGTATCCCCTCAGTGTCGAGTTGGGAGAGCGCCGATCTCTGTGCTTCCGAAAGTTGAGAAACTTCCGCTGTAGACATGAACGGCATAGATACCTCGGTCAACAAAAGACCTGGTACCGAATTAGCGTATTCGTGGATGATGCGAGTGAGTCTTTGGCCGACTATGTTTACACCGTTGGCGTCGATAGAAATCGGCATGTTGTTAAAGGAAAGAAGTGTCGAAAGGATGCTTTTGGGCTTTGTTCATCATAAGCTGACTGGGTTCGACCTCGGCGTCTACGTTCAACTTTTGGATGCTGTCGTCACGTGTGTTCTCACTTTCAGACCCCGCCACAACCAGAGAATTGGTTAACGATACGAGCCCTTAACGACTCGACAACTAGATAGTTGTCCTTGTACTCTCTTCATTACGAACAATCAACCCTTCGACTTTCTTTAGTGGACGATCAACACGCGGTACGCCCGTGTTCAACGAGAAGTGTCCTATGGACTCGCTAATCTCGAGTTTCCAGCTTTGATATAGGCATATTGTACAACTATGACAGAGGTGGAACGACCATTTGATGCGGATTCATTATTAAGTCACGATGCTGGCCACCCAATGGTCGACCAGCTTTTCCAACAAGACTCTATGGAGACTTTCAAGTCCTTGCATGAGCGTAAACCTAGACTCTCGAAAGAGTATGCAATCCTTATATTTATGAGACTTCCATGAAGCAAACAATTTCCCTCATATAGCGCTTTACAATCAAAGCTTGAACGAGAACAATCGAAGCTTGAACGAGAGAACCGTCGTCAGCAGAAGGGACAAGCTCGTGAAAAGCTTCACGAAGAAGTCAAGACTAGATTAAGAGATGAACAGAGATTGCACGAAGATATACAGAGCCAACTGCATCAAGCACGAGATGGTATCCAGCGGAGACGTACCTACGCCGACAGAGCTGAAGAAGAGATTGAAAAGCTCGGTCTTAGGCTTGCCTCTTCTGCTGTCAAGGAGGACCAGCTAGCCGTCGAGTTCGCAAAAGTTCAGGTCGAGCTGGAAGCCTTCCAGGCTCGGATGGATAGCATCCAGCAAGAGCTGCAAAAGGCACGAGATATGACGGACGAAATTGCGACCAACCGTGACAAGGCAAGAGACGAAGCGCGTCAAGCTCGCGAGGAGAGGCGGGAAGCTGATGAACAGAAGAGGCTGGATGCTGCTCGCAGAGAAGGCATGATGCAGGGTAAATTGGAGGGTATGTATACAGGCTGGGAAGATGGGAAGCATGAGGGGTACAGAGAAGGTCGAAGAGATGGTGCTCGTGCTCAATATGCGGATATGCGTCAAAAGGGTTGGAGAACCTTGGAGAGGGAGTTTCCAAACCATGACGTCATAGAACGACGTATTCCGTCACCAGAAAATAGCTATGATGGAGATATTCCTGAAGGCCTGCGAGACCTCGAGGCGCCCATCATTCTTCCTCCCGCTCCTGCACCCAAAAAGTCTCGTCGTCCAGCACCCCCTCCAATCACCGTGCGGTACGATGGTCGTGATGATCGAGATATGGTTTACCAACAACCCGTTCACTCTTCCCCCGAGACCGAACAGCTCAACGTCCCAACGAGCCCACCATCGCCATCAGGCGACCCTAGGCTTCATCAAACACCCTATCAACCGCCTCGTGAGCAACTGTCTCCATTAGAGTCACAAATCGGCGTAGAACAGGAAAGATCGCGTCGACGCTCGAATCTACCACCTCCTCGTCCAGTCTTTGATCACGATGACAGTACTTGGGAGCCACATCATGCCAGACCCCAGGCTCTCAAGCGTGACACTACACTCCGTGCGATTGGAGAGAAGTTCAGACGTAGACCCGAAGAGATCGTCCCTGCCCCTCCCGAAATGGATTTTGCTCCCATTGCTTCGTCATTACCTTACCCGAGTGTTGCTACACCACTACCCCATCGGGAAATTCTGCAACCAGGACGAGCTATGCCCTCTCCCGCACCCCCAGATATGTTCGGTAGGCGTTTGGACGACTACAACCGTGAGGACGAGTATAGGGGACGAAGACGTGATGAACATGACTATCCCGATCAGGAAGTCGATCCAGCTGACGCAAACAAGAGTTCAGTCTTTAGACGGATTGCGCAATTAATGCGTGGTGGCCCCGGTCAACCCCCACTTGACGTGACGAAGTTTCCGATCACCTATCAAGATGCTCAATCAACGCCAAGTGAAGGCATATTGAGGAGTGTTCCGCAATCACCTATCTCCTTTCCTGCACCCTCTCCGAAACCAGATCAACGATCTGACCCCGCTCCTGTCGTAGCTCCCCCGACCGCTCCCCGTGTTTGGCGACCTCCGCCCTCTCCCAGTCATGCTCCCGTTCACCTTCTTCCTGATAACTATATTCCAGCCCTTGAGGCAGATGGTGGTTTTAGTCTCCCTCCCCCGCACGAATTGGGAGGGAGCGCCATGCAAAGCGCCATCAATCTTGCGATACTAGGAGACTCTAGTCGAAATCCTAGTCGAAATCCTAGTCGAAACCCCAGTCCACAAGGCAGTCATCGGGGTCGATCTAAGAGCGCTGAGGCGCGTAGTCGCGATCCCAGTCCAGCCTCCAATCGCCTTGCTCGCATGGCGGGTTCAGTGAAGCACGCTGCCCATGCCGTTGCCCATGCTGTACCCTCACGGAGTCGCAGTAGAAGCAAGAGCCCGGATGAACGACGAGGGGTAAGCCCTGCTGGTAGATCACAGGCTCGTTCAAGATCAAGACCAAGGAGCACAATGAATGTGATCACCGACCCTTATGGCTTGTTGGTACCGGAGAATATTCAAATTGGTCCCACAGTGTCCGAGGATCAGATCCAAATAGACCCTCGTGGACGCACGCCTTACCGCAAAGGGACAGCGAATTCTCAGTTCTCCGGAGGGGGCTCACCAATCAGTCAAATGTCCATATTGTCAATGGGTGGGAATGGTGCCTTGGGACTATCCAGAGGAGGCGATCCTCGAGACCCAGGACTCGTCACCTATCCCAATGCCAGTCCTAGTAACCTGAGCATGATCGAGGAAGAGCGAGCGCGCCGCAGCAATTACGACCATAGCCCAACACCTGGACATCGCATACAAGATGTCGCAAGTTTTCCTCCTCAGTCAGCAGGAAGCTTCCATTCACGTCCGCCACCACAGCAGAGACAGTATAGTGATAACAGCATAGCAAGCCGAGGGGAATTCGGTGAGCCACAGGCACCATGGGACCCTAGCTCTAGATATCCTCCGCCACCTCCTTCCATAACTTCTCCTCCAACTCTCCCAATCAAATCACCTCGATCCAACCATCCTGATCACCCATGGAATAGAAGACCTAAACCAGCGAATCTCAAATTCCCTGACCCACTCAGCCCACAGAGTCAGGCGTCAAGCACGACGAGAGTTGGCTACGCCGGTATTGGTGCTGGAGGTGGTCCTCATCGACGTGCGATAAGTGCTTCGGCAACAGGAGCTCCCGCCAGTTTTGCCAGCTTTGCAAGTCCACATCCCTCCGCCCGCTTGGTAAGCCTTTGTAAAGCCCATTACGTTCTGTTTAACAGTTTTCTTTAGTCAGTGGCCGGTTCGGTAGCTGGAAGCGAAAGTGGACGTCCCCCGATTGCGCCAAAACCCCAGCCACCTGCACGAAGGAGTCGTATCATTAACCTGGATGATCCACCTACCTCGGGAACCAGTCCATATCAACATCCTGGACATGCCGCAACCCGGTCCTGGAGCGGTGAACAGAGGCAAATCGGAAGAACGATGCCCTCAAAGTCGCATGCTCATGGGAATTCGGTGTCGAACCTTGGACCCGTCGAGGAACGTTCTCCGTACATGCAAGGACCAGATGCTAGAGGATCAACAAACTCCGTTGCCACCGTACATTCGAATCGTTTCAAATTTGATCCGGAGAACTATGAAGATCCCGCCTATCTTATTGAACCGACCACACTGCGAACAACCGTTGAGGAAACACTAGGAAAACCTCCCCCGGCTGACGAAAAGGGACCTTCAAAGTCAGTAGCGACGAAGATCGGCAAACGGGTCACAAGAGTATGGAATTCAGCAAAGAAGAAGTAGCATAAATTATCTCATTTTGCACGCGATGTACTCCCTATGGAACTTAACATTAGACATTTATTTCTCGTAAAGATTGAGCGAACAATGAAGAAGGTACACTGGAGCATCGTAACGACAATCAGAACCGCTGCCTCATGAGGGATCGAACCTCTTGGTAAATGGCCTCTGTTCCAGCAGCACTTTCCCCTGAGAGATCCTTGATGTATTTTTCGATCTTTGAATCCACCAGGTCAGCAGGGAATTCTCGCAAGGACTGGGATGAGTGACGTCGAATCAGATCTTGTAGCCAGTCTCGAAGGAACAATGCGATATCGGCGGACAGATGTTGTATTGCTTTCCGAGTATTGAAGGGTGCAATCTAACTCCAGGTGAGAAATCATGTATCGCTTTAAAGCAGACAACTAACCTGGGAATCGTACAGTGTACGGAATCTATCACATATATGTTAGCGAAGAACGTAAGGAACATTGAACACCTTACGATGTGAAGATGTCTCCTTGCGGGACCCCCCCTCTGACGAGAAGGCGGGGTGTCCAGCCTGCTGGCAAGCCTTGTTTGTGCTCCAGAGCAAATGCCTCTAGTTTCAGAACGATGTGATCTATTGGACAATTAGTTTGAAAGTATATGTAATATCGATAAGATAGGAGTACCCAGGGGGAATGCTGTTTCAGAAGGGCATAATCGACTGGCAAGCTTCACAATCTCTGCCTCCAGTGCTGAGCTTTGCCCAGACAGTCCCTCAGATTGATATTGTACGAGTACTGTTAGGAGTCAAAAATCTGAACAACGTAACGTTTTGTGTCTCACCATCTTCGATGATTGAATCCCAGGTATTTCTGATGAGTGCGTCATCGTGGAAGCCAGAGACGTGAAAAATGAGCAATTTCATAGGCAAGAGCCTCAGAGGGTCTGCGTATGATTGATAAAGCTGAATCAATGTCAGCATATCATCATCAAATCGGCACCTCGAGACGTCAAACCTGAGTCATGGTAAGCAACGACCCTTCGAGTTGCTCTAACCCGCCCCAAGGACCTTCTGCTTCGGCATCTAGTGCGGCGACACCCCCTGCAGTCAAGATCAAGCTTCGAACCTCGGCTAGGACCTCCAACTGCACACGCGCGACATCAAGATGTTCCTCTGCCGTTGCCAAAAATTCCACGCCACTTTCGTGGCGAGATAACTCCGAGCCGGCGTGGGACCGAGCATTGGAGACAGCCAAGAGTAGGTATTCCTGTCGATCAACAACATTGATAGGAAGCCTTAAGGAGATCAGAAGCTGTTGCATCGACCTCTAAGAAAAGGACATACTCCGGTGTCTTTGCTAGTTCGAACAGCACCTGCGCTGCCCGAAGGTGCTGACCGTTTTTAACATGATATTGCCAGAGCAATTGGAGTTTTTCATGCGAGAGTGGTGGGCTTGAGAAATGTTGCTCGATAAATGGCGTTTGGATCTTTTCAATGTTTTAATAGCTGGTAGGAGCAAGCTGGAAATGAACTTACACTGAGAAGCACGTCCGTTAAACCCTTCTCCATACACCAGTCGTATAATCGAGAGTGAAATGCCGCATCGGAACTCGACAATGCAACATGCCAGGCCTCTTCCCTCAACTCAGCCAAGCTATCATAGTCCACATCCTTGGCCGCTGATTGTGCATAATTAAAGAGCTCCAAAGAGTCGAGTGCAAGCCCATAGCAGCTCATTCGAACATCCCAAGCCTCACGCAATATTGTGGAACGATCCGGTGGTCCACTTGTAGCCGAGTGATGTTGGATAGTATGGTGGTCGGAAAGAGATGGTCGCCACTCCAAGGCTAGATTTTCTGGGTCCCATGCCACTGCGCACCGGAGTGGGAGCTCAACGGCACCTGAATCACGTTATTAAAAGAAGGATATGTACTTGATAATGATACCCACCTGTAGGCCACTTGAGTTCACGAAATTCTGCCACGACATCGTTGAGTGCTTGCAGTGACATGTTACTTATCCCTTTTTCAAACAATCTACCAACCAATAGGTGAGAAAGCACTGCGTCCCGAACGGAATACATACCGAAGAGCCTCAGCCATGCAGGTTTGTCTCTCTCTTGACGAAGGAGGAAGGTCTTTTGCCCTTCGCAAGTTCTCCATGGCCTTATACTGCGTCACATCATCTGAACTACAGAATGAACCACAGCGTTGTTGTAGCGCTTCGCTAATTGCATCCAACTGCAAGTGTATATCTGGTCAACGTGGGGGAAGTTACTTTGAACGACCGACTCACTCCAATGTGATACGTAAGTTGCTGATTGATGAAAGCGTTGAGCAAGGCGCGGGCGACATCTCTTCCTTGCTTTGTAGTGACCAGATCACCGTAGGTCAGCCGAGCTACAGCATCCTGAGTTGATTTATCACAGCTTCCTTGGTGTCAGATATTGGACTTGGTCAAGGTGACAAAGACTTGCCTGGCGATCACGTCGGAAATCTTATAATCAATGAGGAACAATATAAAGTTGATGGCCTCAATGGTTTGGGCGAGTAGACCCTGTAGTTGGCCCATTGAGACGGCTTCACCCTTCCAAGCCTCCTGTTCCGTGGATGGGCGATTCAAAGCTAATTCACCAGCCGTATAATTGAATGAATGTTGATTGCTATTAATCAAGTTCGCGTGAGCAGAGTTTGTGGTAAGCAGAGCGGACGCGTACGCATTCAGGAAATCTTGCAAAAGATTGAGATTCTTTTGTACGCCGGTTAGAATTTGGTCGGAGATAGCCGCTTCTTGTCGACCAGCATCGCTGAAAGTAAAGGTCAATCATCAAGACAGGATGATTGATGCGACTGAGCTCACTTAGGGGCTGTGATTTTTTCATTCCAGATTGGCCGTAGGAGTCTTGTCATGTATAATGCCAAACCTTCACGTCTACCGCTAAAGATGACTTGCCCTTGCGACTCAGGGGAGCCTGCTGCTCCAAGAGAGCCTCTATCAATCCAAGTTGGCTTTCCGCCACGCTCAAAGAAAGCTTGTGAGGCTAGATTTGAGAGTCGGTGATCCCTTAGGCTACCAGGTAGCAATATTGAAGCCGAGCCAGGAGCCCGTGAATATGCTGCTGGCTCACAAGCCTCGTTGGTTAAGAAACAGTTGCCTGCCGCAAGAGCAAGTAGCTGAGCACATGTCTCCTCCCTACCAAAGCTATCGAACAGTCAGAACAACGGGTTTTTTGTTGAGAACGCGGCTTACTTCTCGGTGAAAATCGAGAGCCCGCCTTGGATTGGGGCTCCACCCATTGCTGCATCCAATTCAGCCTCCAGAATAATCCTTAAGATATCCGCAGTTCTTTTTCTGACAACGAATGTTAGGGCGACGTTGCTGAGGATCAAGAACTGGTCTGGTGGTTCTGTGAATTGCGTAACAAGAGAGTTGAGAGCTGTCGGGTTGGTTGAACCCGTCACCCAAATCGATCCTGATCCTCCCGGAGAGGAGATGCTGGGCGCTTTTGGCATAACCTTCATGGCCCATGGTGTACCGGGAGAGCTGAAAACATCCGAGAACTCTGACAGGGGTGGTCTTGGTGCCGGATAAGGATTATAAAGACCACCTCCAGCCATCATACCTGGAGCCTGTGCTGCAGGGGACGACTGAGCCTTGATCAATTTGGCAAGGTCAACGACAGCTCCTGCTACAGGGGTGGAGTCCTGTGCAGTTTCGGCAGAGTATGCACAAAGATAGGATCCGTTCGTATACCCGGATTGCGCAATATCGCCGAGGGCAGCAGCTTCCGTTCGCGGGGGCGGGAATCGAATATGTGCCACTCGCAGTCC
>WSTO01000039.1:0-23153 GCA_019627685.1 Serendipita sp. 399 | reverse complement strand
TGTTCCTTGTCGTCCGAGCGCCCACTGTGTCAGCGACGTGTTGGCTTGGGTGTATGAGTAGAGTAACCCGCGTTCATCATCGACAGCAAGGTTGACGATTTTGTCTAGTCGAACAGTTAGAACACCGGTTTTAGCGAAGAGGATTGTATGTCCTGACCGGCTTGTTTATATCCAAAAACCGAGGGTAAAATGTTTTGTAAAGCACCAATAGTAAGATTATTTAGCCTGATCCTCTTCGAGAACCAGCCTTCTTCCACCTGATAGAGCAACTCGAACATATTTCCATCCTCCGTACCTGTCATGAACACTCGACCATCTTGAGTGCCAACGATATTGTCCATATCATTGTCAACTTGTACCGACATATCTGTCTGGTATAATTTGATCTCCCCTGTTGTAGCATCTTTTGAGAGTCCAAGCAGTACGACAGTAGCTTTCGTAGCGATCACCAAAATCCATTCGATAGAGTCAATGAAAATACCGGACTTTGGACGAACAAGCGCAACGGATGTAATATTGTGAGGCTGCTCTTCATACCGCAGAAATTCGCTCCTAGATTCCAAGTGAACATGGCTTATTTCAGCCGGAGGAGGAACGTGACTTACCCTGCAGCATAGTCCCAAAGGTACAACTGGTTATTCATAGAGATGTATGCGCAATGAATTTCCGGTAGGAGGCCCATCCCACATGATTGGGGCACGACATTGAGCTCGTCCAGCAGGGCTGGCGGAAGTTGAAGTGTTTTCCGACACACAAATGGTGACCAGGCATCCGAAGGCGCGTCAGAATACGAAGCTGATGTTGTGTTTGTTCCTACGGATTATACGACGACGTTAACAAACGGCGCAAACATTTGTGTTAGGGGAGCTGGCAAACCTCCCGTCGCAACTAGCGCAACGTCGAGCTCTGGAACGCGCGAAGCATCTGCCTTGATATGCTCATTGATGACTTTGCCTGCGATTTCGAGGTCGGCAATGGGAACTGACGCGCTCAATTTTGTTGACACGGGCATCGCGTCGTCTAAGAGTGAATCTGGGTTGTTGCTCACTACCACTGCGCATTTGAATCTTAGAGAAGCGAAAAAAGAGAAGGTAAAAAGATGACTTGAATTACAGAAAAAATGTGTTAGCAAAGGATGGTACTGGCGAAATTGGACCATAGAGAAGAAGCGAGTGGAACATAAGTATACGGTAAAAAAAACATGAGACAAGGGGAAAGGCCTCGCGATATCTAAGAAGCTGGGGTAGGATCCGAAGTGTGCATGTCGGTGAGCGAGGAAGAGATGAGAGAGCCCAGTGTGGGGTGCGAAGGCAAATTGGGCAATGAAGGAGACGGCTCTCTGGCGAGCGGTGAACCGGATGGGACTGGGATCGCCGCAGGTCCAGTCTGTCCTCCAAGGGAATATCCAGGATCTACATTGAGCGGTTTCTTCCATTGGCGACTACCTGTTCTGATGTGACCACTCGAGGCCTGGGGTAACGCTGGCGCGGAGACTCCAGAGGCTGAGCCGCCAACCTGAACGAGACCCGCCATTACGTTTCCGGATGATGCTGACATCGAAGGACGCGTCCGATGACCTGCTGCACGTGAGTTTACGGCGGCGATCACGCTTTGAGCATCGGGCCCGTCGTATGGGCGCAAGAAAGCGACAGAGTCACCGGTAGGAGATGTAAACTGGGGTGGTGGATTCACGAGAGTTGACAAATATGCCTTCTTCGCTGTAAGATGGCGGCCAATTGGTCTCCTCATCAACCTCACGAAGTCACAATACGCGAGCGGGGTGACTCACCGACGGCGGCATCGTTGAAGACAATTAAGAGACTGGTATCATCGATCCATTTGATCTTGAAACCACCCCGGTCGTTTTCGTATTCCGCAAAAGCAGCTTGGATATCACGAGTCTTTAATGAGGCCTCGAATCCACTCAAAGCGAGGATTCGAGTCACACATGCGGATAAAGACATGATCAAGTTGAACGAAGGTGTGAAGTTGTTGGCTAGCCAAATGAGATATGGTCAAGGGTCAACCCTAGAAACCCACCTTTGGCCGGCACAGCCGATTGATTTGGGACACCGAGGGCTAAATTGATTTGTGATCTAGCTATATATCATGTGGATAGAGGTACACAACGACAAGCTACAGTCGCAATAGGTGGGAGGCCATATGATAAGTAATGAAATACGGTCAAGAAGTAATCATGTCGTGTGAGGCTCCATCTCCAATGCTAAGGCATTATCGCTTGGCACAATAAAGGTGGAAGCCAGCGGTGAAGACGAAGATGAGTCGGAGCGTTGTCGCTGATGGTCGGTAAGACTTCCCGCTCTTCGCCTTGTGAGGCTTTTCCGACGTGCTTCATCATCTCTAGCAACTAATGTCATAAGTGCCACCGAAGCCGGAGAAGCTGGCCTGGTCATTTCTGTTGACCCTCTCTGGGACCCCGGCTTCTGACCCACTTCTGCAATCGGAGTCCTTTCGTCAACAAACGAAGAATCCGTAGTCCCAGCATCAAACGTGACGGACTCCAACCTCCCCTCGACATCCAGGTTTGCGCTTGGACCGGAACTCGATGGATTTGCTGGAGTTTTCAGGGCATCGGCAGATGTCCTGTTCAATAGTCGGTAAATGTTCCCTATCCCTCCTAACCGGGCGCCAGATCCAGCATTTTCGTCCTTTGGTGGAACTGATGGAATCGCCGAAGGAGATGAACCAAAGGCCATAACCTGATTGCGATCACGTATACCGGGAATGGTCATTGACATGGCTCCATAAGAGGGCTGGGCAACTATAGGCTGGCTCTTGAAATTCATCTTCGAAGGTGACGCGGATAGCGGAGGAGACGATGCGGATATATCAGCAAAGGCTGGTGTTGGGGACGCATCCAATCGACTTTCCATAACAACAGGGGCTGCCTTCGCGCTGGGAGGTTGTGCGAAATGACTGTCCGTTGCGTCATCTTGCACTGAAGCAGCAGAGGCATCGCCAACCGAGTCCGAGCGTGCTGATCTCGTATGGGCTGGGGATACGGATGTACTCGCTCGATCGGTATTTCCGAACTGTTTATCCACGTCTGCGTTGCCGAGAAGCACTGGGCCAGCACTTTCGCGTCGACGGCCTTTGTCTGTTGGGACTTCCAGAGGTGTCGATCGTGCAACATCCGATACCACCCTCTCTCGCTCTTCCTTCTGCTGTCTTCTTTCTGCGACAATTTTGCGCATGTCATCAAACCCCTTAGATATACTTGCACTCGGTGGTGGTGATGCTTGCGTCTCGGCCGTGACAGATATGGATGGAGATGAGGTATTAGGGAAATTACTAGCGGCAGGGGATGACGAGACCGAATTGGATCGTCCCTCCCGTACCTCTGCTATATTTTTCTTCAGACCAGCCCATTGCACTCCCCACTTTTGGAAGGTCTCCCTCGCCTGCGCAACAGCTTTTGGATTTGATGCCTCGGCTGCCGTTGCTGCTGCTGCTGCCCGTGACTTGAGATTCGAGAGGAAGGATGAAGTACTGGCTTTCGAATCCCCAGACATTGTACTTGAGGGAATACTGAAGGTACTTGCAGAAGCTGTAGTCCGCTGCGTAGCCGGCTCGTCGATGGACTGCGATACTGAATGAGATATTTTGCGGGATAAGAGGGAGGAAGAGGTTCGCTCTGGATTCTTGCGGGCCGGTAAGTCGATCCCCTGATCTGTTTCTGCTTCTGAAGAATATCTTCTGCGGTCCACCTCGACAGAGGTACTCCGCGATACGTTCACTGATGCAGGTTTTTCATTCAGGCGACCTCTTGGAGAAGGGGGCCCTGTGTTCGTTTTCGAGGATGACGCATCAGGAGAGACTGTCTGCAAAGGTCCCTCGCGCAAGGGAGCTTCTGGTTGAGAGGGAGCTTCTGGTTGGGAGAGAGCCTGCACCGTCTGACTTGGGGGCTGTACAGGCGCGTCTGGGACTGGTTTTACCGTAGTAGGGAGACTACTAGTGGAGTAATGCCCGGGCATTTTGAACTCTTCCATTGAATCCTCACGTAGCAACGGAGCAGTAGCTCCAACGCTAGTTATCGACTTGGTAGAGGACTCGGTGGTTAATATGGAGACGTTATCTTTATCTTGTGCTCGCAAGGAACGGCGAATGGAGTCTGCATATATCCCTCCACGGCGAGCGAGTGAAACCGTCTCAAAGAACGCAATATCGTCGTAATTTGGGAGAACCACGGATTCGAGTATCTACAATCTAATCAGCATAAAATACGCGCCGTTGCCGCATTGACTTACGATTTCCTTCAACTGGTTTTCAATTGTTTTCAAAATCATCCCTAAGGTGATTTGTCGATCGGAAACGATGGGTTCCACCGCCAGCTCCATTTTTGGCATCTTGGTAAATGCATACCAAATGCGGTTGCTAGGCGGTGGCTTGATTTTGACTAGCAAGTTCCCTTCCAGCTCTCTGAGTACCACTGCTAGGACCAATTTCACCTCGTATGTTCGAAATCGCGCGCCAAGATTGATAGTAGCCGTCGTTTCGATTGTAATTCTAATCTCCCCTTTATAGTGGATTCCAACTTCGACGGCAGCATCTCCTTCCTTTGTGAGCTCCTTTAGCATTGGTTTATAGAAAGTTGGAGCAGTGTGGCCGACTGAAACCTCTTTGACAGTAATATCAGCCAGAAACGCTGGCTTCTTGACCTTTGCCAACTTCTTCATCAGCCGCCCAATGATGTAGTCTTCTAGGGCAGCTGTCTTGTATACCGAGAAGAATAATCTACCGATGAGTGCATTAAACCACCGCATAGGTATGGGATCGGGTTGTGAATCGAGGTGTGAAACGAGGTATTGCATATGTTCGGTGGAAAAGACGGGCTCCAATGGTTCGAGGGAGGTAGTCGCGGTGGGGTGATGAGATGCGTGTAAGAGCGAATGGTACCAGTCTTCCATCTCTGCAACCGATCGTACAAAGAGGAACCATGGGTTTGAGAATTCGAATGCTTCTTCTCGCGCCGCATCGTTCATTTCTTTCACCTTCTCAGCTACTTGTTGAGCAGACTCGGAGTAACTGGTAATATTTTCCGCCTCCTTGTCATCGCCAAACATCATCTCCTTAGTCACGGACGGTAAGCCCGGACTGGGACTCGTATCTCGAGCTGAGAGCTTGATGGCGTTTCGTTTGGTAAACAATTCGCCATCAAGAAGTCCGTTGGGATATATTTCTACATTATGGCTCGACATTTCCAGCGCCGCATGACATTCAGACATTGCCTCGTCTTCGTACAGGAAGAGCACCGTACCCTTGAGGACAGCGAAATAGGTGTCTTTTGGGCGAGATTTCTTCGGATCTTTCGACCTGGAATCAAGAAATGAGCGCATAAGATCCATATAAGATCCGTCAAACAACCCATTCTCGCCATCCCCAAACGTACGCCTCACGGTGAGCCAACCTCTGCGTGGCTTGGATTGGTAGGGAGCTGCAGAAGATTTGTGAGACAGCTTCTCTTCCGCTTTTGCTGTCTCGATTTCCATCTTTTCGTTTTCCTTCTCCAGACGAGCTTTCTTGGGCTTGTCTGGATCCACGTCGCCAACGGGAACTGACGTCCATAACGTTATGACGGCAATGCCAGCGAGCAACAGTGGTAAAGCTGTTATCCCCCCTAACAGGTATGCAAAAACAAGTGTCAGCAAGCCCATGAGCCGTGACCGTCGACGACGTCCGGAACAAGCTGATAGACGTGGACGTAGTAGAGCGCCTAAGAGGGGAGGCTCCTGGCGAGTTGGATCCATGTCAGGCCCATTCACCATACAATCAAACAGCGATATGACAAGTAATTTTTTACTCGATAATGTGGTACTATATCAGGGCTACGGATTGGGCCGCATCTATGGTTCTCCGTATCCATCTGGGTCATAAGGACCGTCACGGAGATGTTCGATGCCATCGATCTATAGGAATAGATCGAAGGGATAAATGATAATAGTACATAATATTAGAAATGTCATGCGACAAATAACGAGAGAAGGGGGTAATTGATGAGTTGTGAGTTGTTGTCACGCTTACCTACGACGTGCTTATGATATGTGGCTCTCTGTACATATAAATTTATCTCTGCTTACCAGTCTGGTGAATTAAGCATACTAGCGATTTCGAGGACTCTGGGTGTACTAGCGCATGGCATGGATCGCTAACTCGGACCCAGCCACCACCGCTCAACAAAGCCTGAAGCCACAGCATGGCAGACCCGAGGGTCTGGATCGTATTCTGCGCTGTCTATGATGATTGGACTGCGTTTCCAGTTGAGGTCAATTACTACTGTTGGCCAGTTGAAGGACCAAATCAAGGGCAAAAAGTCGCCGAAGTTTGAACACATCCCGGCTGATGCCCTCACCTTGTATCGTGTCGATGTTCTAGTATTAGAAAACGAAGAAATAGAGGAAAAATTAACGAATGCAAGCCTGAACGACAAGTTGAACCCACTGCGCAGGTTGGACAAAATCTATCCATCTGGCTTGCCTGATGGCGAAGTAGTTCACATCATTGTGAAACCCCCCAGCGGTGAGTAGTAGAATCATCCCATATCGACCGAACGATTTACTGCAATGTCTCTCTAACTTTACCAATTTTTTTTGATCCATGTTAAACCCTTAAATCATCTGTAATCTTTGTCCGCGACGGCGCTGGCACTGCTTGTTCTCAAAAACTCGTTTGCTCATCTCCGTAAATATTCTACTGGATCTAATACCGCTTTTGTCGACAATTGTCCGACTGACGATCCGTTCCGGCTATCGCTCCTCTCCTCGCTTGCCCGCTGCGATCAACACCCTCGACCTCATTTGTCACGACTGACCCTGATGGTTGCTGACTCTGCTGGGAAATTGTGTCTCTGGTATCCCGCGTCCTCGATGCATTTCCTCAATGCTCTCACTTTCTACCACGAAGGTGAGTCAATCGACTCAGTGACCCGTCGTGACATCGCCCCTATGGCTTATGTTCGCCCCTGCACTGTACCCTCCGACGACATAATGTATCTATCCCTTGTGAATCCACGAATCAGCCTCAACAGGCTCCACTGTTGTACGTACCGGAAGTAAGGAGGAGGCATTGGATAAACTCATGCCGCTGCCTACGAACCAAAAAAGCGAAGGTGAGTCATTCTTGCAAATTTCAAAACTTAGTATCTCATTTAATGTAGTTGACATCAGCCTCCAATTGGTGGCGAGGTGGTCACTGCCTAGAGCCGCCGAAAGCCTGCAAAGCCTGCATATTTATCTTCAACAACCGCTTACAGAGGAAGAAAAAATACCAATTTCGCAAAAGGGATTCGATTTGCTGAGTGCCCCTTACTACAACAGAGCCTCCTGGAACCAATCGGTCGGTCCTGAAGAGCTCAATACTTTATTTCGGGTCAGCGCTCACGAACGTGCCACACTCGTATTCCTTACATTCCTCAGCGCCATAGATAGGGTACCCCCGACAGATGGTACGGAAGACATCTTCACTTCAGTTGGGACCTCAATATTTCGGAGATTGTCACTTTCATCCTCTCGGACTCAAGACATATTCGCAACAGTAACAAAGGCTCTAGCACAGGTTCTAAATGGCCAGATTATGGCCTTTTAATCAAGAATCATTGTGTCTTTCGAGGCGAGGAAAAAGGCTCAGACCCAGTCGGCAACCCAGAGCAGGAACTTGTGACGAAGCTTATCTATACATATCAACCCCTGACCTATATTCTCGGTTTGTTATGAATTCACATTGATGCAAAAAGTTCTTATGCATATGATAGGATATTCCGCGGTCGCCACCAACGTCAAATATTTTGCTATCACTAGCCCACCCTCGAGAGCTGAATTGCTCTTTCACCACGATATCAAGACTAAAAAGGAAAGAATTGCTAATCTGGTGCATTTAATCCGGCTAAGTGGCGTTATGGCGTGGTTGGGTGAACAGCTCAGTAATCGCGACAGGCCGGAATTTATGGAGATCACACGGTGTGTCGTAGCTTCAGCCTGTAATCTACACTAAATTTCTCAACAGGGAAGATGGATTGGTCCAAATGAGAATCACTGACGTCGTCAGGAAAGAGTTTAGGCATGACGATGCCATTACGCGCGTTTCTAATTTGGTTGAAATTTACAAATTATTGGAGCTCAACAAAGTCCCAAATGTCGATACACTGAAAAGCTTCAACATCAATACCAAAAACAGCCATCCACATGTTTATTTATCCCCGGTGGGAATTGACACGATACCGAAGTCTGGTTCAGATGCCTTTGATGCCATTGTGTGTGTGCTGGGGGCTCTGAAGGTGCGCTATGATGTTTCCTTATTCGTCGTCTGACACCGTCCTAGGCGATGCATTCGGGTTCAACGCCGGTGTACCACCGCGACATTCGACAACCAAACATCATGAAGAGGTTTGATGGCCAGGGGTGGTTTCTAATTGACTTTTCCGATGCAAGCACGATCCCTACACGAGCTGCCACGCACTTGTCAGAATCGGAACATTCTCCTATGGTTCGTCATGACAACCACGGTGCAGAGGTGGATATATGGGGAGTGGGAAGATACCTGAAGGATTTGACTTCTCGACCAAGCTGTGGAATTGCAAAATCTGATGCTGTCAAGAAAATGGCAAGGAAGTGGATGGAGGACCTCGAAACAAGTGCGGCAAGCGCACTTGAGGAGGTAATGGTAGGCATATATTGTCCAATCATCACGATGACGTATTGAAGATTCCTAACAGGCAGCTCAGGACCTTTTTATTGCACCCCAAGCTCCAAACCGATACTCTTGAACGCTGTTACTTTACTGATGGCACCAGGGTGTCGTCGATCTTGTTTATCATCACCTGTATTCATACTGTTAATGTCACCCAGCGTGTAGCATGGCCTTTCAGCTCATCGGTGGTTATCACGTAGTACAGGTGGGCCAGCTGCGCTAGGGCCCATGGTCTGACATTGCTAGCTTGTACTGAGATTGATAACATTGTAGAAGTAGATGTGTATTTTGTCGGTCTTTGGTCGCGGGCTTACGAATCAACATCAAAGGTCCCCTACTTACGAAAGACACGATCGAGGCGGAGTCTGAATTACTTGAACTCTACGTAAACATAACGAGGATAAGTGGGCTGCCATCGAAAACTCTCTGCTTCTTCTCGAAGCTGGCTAGGGTCAAAGTCAATCCTAGCGAGCCCTTCCTGAATGGCACACTCCGCGACGGCAATAGATACTTCAAAGTTTGTATCTGGCGCGGATTCAAAGTCTGGGAGAAGTGGAGGTAGGTTCCCTTCAGCGTCTTTGACACTCCCTTTCTCTCCGGATTCCCCTTGTTGGGACTTGAGTGCGGGAGATAATTCAGCCAGCCGCTATCAATTGGTCAGAGAATATACTCGATCCATCAGCATCGCGAGGCCTACTCGAACAGCTGCAATGAGCATCCCATCGGAAACCTTCGTTGCACGGGCAAGTATAGCGCCATGCCCTATACCTCCATAAATCAAGGCATTGTTGCACTCCGCAATACTATTTGTACATGGTAAGTGACCGCCTAGTCATAATCAGTGAGAACGCACATCGCTTTCTGGCCATTTGGCAAATCACATGCATCGAAGGGTGACCCAGTTGCAACTAGTGCTTTTCCGTCGGACCATTTGATAATGTCTCTGGGATGCGCTTCGACGAGCCGTGTAGGATTGGAGAGAGGCAGAATGATTGGGTGAGCATTATTGCGGGTCATTTCTTTGACGATCGCTTCTGTGAAACCCCCAGCATGTGTCGATGTCCCAATCAAGATGGTGCATTTGGAGCGCTTGACAACATCATAGAGACTAACGCCATCTTGTGCCTCATCGTCGTTTCTTTGGAACTCCGCCCAGCCTGCGTGCTGAGCTCTATCCACCAGGCTCTTGGTAACCAGTCCTTCTTTATCGACAAGATGGAATCTTCTCGTGGCTTCTTCTTTGCTCATCTCGTCAAGGGTTACCATTGCATCCCGGATTTGTCTCGCAATGCCGAGACCAGCTGAGCCTGCACCATAGATCACGATAGTGTGGTCACGAAGCTTCGTATTTGTGATACCCACGGCGGACATCAAGGCTGCAAGAGTAATTGCGCCAGTTCCCTGACTACTCGAAGATCATTCAGTATCTCATATTTCTAGTGTAAGGAGATGCTACTTGCACGTCGTCATTAAAGACGGCATATTCGTCTCGGTATCGGTCAAGAAGTCGCTGAGCATTAGTGACACCTGCGTATTGTATAAGGAACAATTCCTTTCTTTGGACTAACATAACACCCACCAAAATCTTCAAAGTGAAGTAACCCTTTTGGGATATGCTTTTTGACCAGCTGGACAAACTTGTCTACGAACTCGTCATAATCTTTGCCTCGCACTCGGCGATGTCGCCAACCCTAGGCCAGGAACGTTCAAATGAAATGCGATCATCACGGTATGCAAACCTACAACGTAAAGATCGTCTTCAAGAAGATCGTTGTTGTCCGTTCCTACATCAAGGGCAACAGGCAAAGTGCAAGCGGGATCGATGCCCCCAACTAAACTTGAAAGGGGTAAGTAATCTTAAAAGGGCCATTAACCACGATGCGTACGTATAAATCACCGACTTAGCCACGGATATCTTTCAAGGTCGCTATTAGGGCATGTTGGTGCATACAGAAGTTAGGATACTCACTGCGATGCCACCGACACCCTGGTCACCGATACCGAGAATGGCTTCTGCATCGGAGACAACAACAAGGTCAATATTACGTCCCCGTACTTGTTCAAGAAAATCCTCCTCCATCGTTGCGGCATTGGGGAAGCTAAGATAGAGGCCTTCACTTCGTCGATAAAGATGTGAGTAGTTGGAAATAGCTTCAGCCTAAATGGAGCATCACGAAAGATGAGCAAGGTACGACCACTCGGTCTGCCCAACTCGAACTGACCTCTGTGGGAGTATATACGATCGGCATAAATTCCTTGAGATATTTCTGGATTAAAGCGTAATAGAGAACCCAGTTTTGCATTCTATGTGACAACATGAGTGGTCGGTTGGTCTGATGATGGTCTGGAGCTTACCTAAGGCTCTCTAGAAAGGAGTTCTTCCTAATATCGGTGTCGAATTGCTGGACTTGGTCGTATGCACGCTTAATTTGCTCTTCCAACGTGTTGACCTACCAAGATGTCAAAACTGATCCGCGAGGCTGGCATGACGCAGAAACTACTTTGCACGGCAATCGGCCTCTCAGCCTAAACATCTGGCGTTCTTCTTCCGTAAATGCTGAGCCCTACAGGTAGAATGAGAATCAGATTCAGAATAAGGGCTTCTGCAGCCACTCGACTTCCTGCTAACCTTATTCCACTGGGGATCGTTAAGTAGCTCAGATCCTTGAAGAGATATCTTGCAAACATGAGGATTTTTCTGATTAGCTTGAGCCATACTGAGATATCTATCTCGTCTGGGTTGTGGAAGAGTCGATGGTCCGGACGTCACAGGCTCCCCCCCATCTTATACTCTCGGGAGAAGCGCACCAATAGTCATTCGTTGCTTATCAGTGGCTTCACAATCAAGGAAGCAATTCTACCCATATGGTTCAGGCTGATTATCGATTATTGTCAATAACCGTGGGCCGGCCAGCTGTGATGCAAAAATAGCGTCTGGTCGGAGGCCCTTCCGTGAATATGATCGAACGATGGTTGTAATTGAAGCTTGCTACAACGATAGGATGAGCAACATTGTGGAGAGTGATCGTTACTCTCCGTTGTTGCTGTCCGCTCAGCGGTCTAACGAGAGACTAGTAAGGATTAACTATCGCTTCTCTAATAGATCCGAGAGTTCCAATCAGAGGTCTAGCGCAACGGGCAGTGGAGAGTTCCAAGTTCACGCTCCGCCACAGACCACCTCAAACTTGCTTCCTTCCACGATCGCCATTTACGATAAACCTCTATTCTGTTCACTTCTCAAAATAATTCTAGATGGCTGCATGTGTCACCCGTATCCTGGAGCTACGCAACTTTGCTGCTTCTGTCAAGACACGAGACGTGTACTCCGCTTTCCCGGACTTTGGAGAGTCATTCAAGATCAAATGGGTCGACGATAACGCTCTCTATCTTGTTTTTGCAGATGCAATCACAGGTCCGTCGCTGTTGGCATATCTTAGCTCTGAGTTCTCGGTGCCGCTTAGCTAACCGCCAGGTCTTTAGCAAAGCGCATGTTCCTTCAGTTCCTAGGCTCTATGCCCACGCAACTGCCATCACTCCCTAACCAGTCCGTAACTCTGACACCATATAAAGGCGCCGATGCCCAAGCCATAATTGCTCATACACAACGACCCACACGCGCTGAGCGAGCCAACTCCATCAACCAGAAGGACGCTGCTGCATCTGCGCTTGCATCCGGTAATGTTAGCCCAGCCGTGTCAATGTTGCTCCTTGCAGCGGCGGCAGCTGGACCGCCTGGTGCCCTCAATGGGCCTCAAGCTCCTATCCATAACCAAGGATATTCACCTGTATCTCCTCAACAGCAACAGGCAAATGGAAACCCATTCCTCCATCGTCAAGGCAGCAATGGCAATTTACGAACTAGTCTAAGTCAAGGTAGCATCCCGGAGAGTTACAGCTACGGCTTGGGCGGAGGTCTCCCTAGCATTAGCACGTCATCCTCATGGTCCGATTCCTCATCAAATTATTCCAACTACAGAATGAATGGTCGCGGCGGCTCGATGTCTTCTTTGCATCCTAACGCGTTCCCGATGTCTCGATCTGGTCTCGAAGACATCGCGGAGGCATCCTCTCGTGACGAGCTTCCTGGATCTCAGGCAGTATCGCGTAACAATTCCATCGTCCCCGCCACCCAAGCAGGCGTCGCTCGTATTGTCGTCACGGCAAGCACACCTTTGATGAGCGACGCCTTCGAAACGCAACAAGCTCAAGCTCCTATCCAATCCACCATGGATAGTCAAACGAGCTCACCTGGCAAGACTCGGTCGGATACAGAGCGTCCCGGCGATTCGTGGCTCTCTCGTGAGCCCTCACCGACCCCTTCTCTTCCCAGCCTTCGGGATCAGTCAGCTATCAACCCCATTGTTGAAGGAGTTGCAAAACTTGGAATTCATGGTCGGACAGGCAGTAGCCCAGGCGAGGACATAGTCCCCTCTGACAGCGAGAGGCACTCTGACGGCGCCCGTAATGGTTTCCGTACGCCCCCGAAGATTGGAAACCCTGGGAGGAGAATGCTAGGACATGCCCTTGGGATTCGTCACCCAAGCCTGCCGCCCCGTGTGATTGCAGGAGCCGCCGCAACCAACTAATCTGGCTACAATAGCTTGTCACGACCTTCGGCCTCTTAACCCTAAAAGGAAAGCATTCGTTATGTTCACCAACCTCTCTGCTCGTTTACTTTCGTGTTGATTCTCTTTCTGAACATCGAGTACTCAGGTTTTGTGTTGGCTCTTTTTGTTGTATGTAGAGCGACCTCCTTCCTTGTAAATCACATTACTACATTCCCGCAATAACAACACTTCATCGAATTCTTCGATGCTGCCACATAATGAAGCGCCTTTCTTCTTCGTTTGTCAAGAAGAAACGTATAAAGTACACAGATATAGCAGTTAGATATCCATACGAGTGTTGCTGTACCCGTACAATCAAGTTTTATGCTCGTGCCTCTTGGATCCGACCACGCTTGTTTCCATATTCGTGCTCGTCAATAAATCCTTCATGTAGCTTTCAGTTAAAATGACGAACATTGAAAGGAAAGAATTGCTTTGTTTGCTAGCGCTCGACAAAGCCATTGAACGACGATGATCATATCCAGCCAACTTGAAAGGTGAAACTCCGGAGACTCCTCTGGACTTCCTTTCATCAATGAGATGTTTATCACGGGTGCAAGCGATACTCACTTTCATACTCATCATCGATCATGACCCAAACGACGCTCTTCACTCCCGTTCAAGTTGGAGACCTCACTCTCGCCCATCGAATCGTCCTTGCCCCACTCACACGCTTCCGAGCCAACGAGGCACATGTACACGGAGATCTTGCCGTAGAATACTACAAACAGCGAGCAAGCACGCCTGGCACCTTATTGATCACAGAGGGGACCTTTATCGCTGCCGAAGCAGGCGGGCACAGATATGTCCCTGGTATATGGAATCAGGATCAGATTGATGCCTGGAGACGCGTGAGTCCTCTCATCGAGGTTAGTTGATCCCCCAATACCAACTGACTTTGCCTTTTCCCTGGCGGTCTGTGGGACAAACGCTACAGGTCACGGATGCCGTTCATGAAAACAAGTCGTTCGTCTTTATGCAATTATGGGCTCTCGGACGTCAAGCAGAATCCGATGTTCTACGTCAAGAAGGCGACTACCCCTTGGTTTCGAGCTCAAACGTCCCAATACGAGGCAAGGATACGCCGCGGCCACTGACACAAGAGGAAGTCGAAAGATATATTGGGTTGTATGCAAGAGCCGCTGAGAATGCTATCGCCGCGGGCTTTGACGGTGTCGAAATTCATGCAGCCAACGGTGAGTTCACGGTAATGTATGTGCTTCAACCCTCCTCTTTACTGACGTAGAGAATTGATGGAAGGTTATCTTATCGATCAGTTCATTCAAGATGTTTCGAATAGACGAACGGACCAGTATGGAGGTTCGATTGAAAATCGAGCCCAATTCGCTCTGCGAATCACCGAAGCGGTTTCCGAAGCCATTGGTCAGAAACGAACAGGGATACGTTTAAGTCCATGGAGTGACTTTGGAGGTACATAGTCATTTTCAGCGAAGTCCACTTACTGTAATCTCACTGTCTTTGTATAGATATGCGACAAGAGCAGCCAATTCCAACGTTTTCATATCTGATTGAACAACTACGCGATCGTTATCCAGAGCTGGCCTATTTACATGTCGTTGAACCCAAGATCAAAGGCGACAAAGATACGGGAATAGATAGAAAGCAAGACGAAACAAACGATTTTGCTCGAAAGATTTGGGGAAATCGTCCCTACATCGCGGCCGGTGGATACCAACCAGACACTGCGGAGGAGACGGTACAAAGGAATGGAGGGATGACAGCCTTCGGAAGATGGTTCATCTCCAACGTGAGTCCGATAGGGTTTTTTTTGTGTCGTTTGATACGAGGGCTTATCCACATAAAGCCGGACTTGCCTTCGCGCATCAGAAGGAGCGCGAAATTGGAGCCGTTTGATCGCAAGACCTTTTTTAAACCGGAGAGTCCAGAAGGATACATCGACTATCCCTTTGCGGACTCCACTCCGGAACCGGAATTCACATAGGCCTGTGTATATCTCCTTCAAACCACCGTTTCGACCAATTTCGCTTAATTTTTCCCCAAATAAACTGCATAGTAATCTAGATAACCGAGATCCGTAACGAGAGAAATCCAGTGGGAATGCGAGGAAATGAGGGCTGAATGATCTGTGCGGTAGTTATGATCGTACTACGGTGTCCGAGTCTTTTCTAATTTCTTTGATGGACTGATGTGTCGTAATATGTCGTAAGAGTTGGTCCTTCCTTCCAAAAGACTTTCCGCAATCCGGATGAGTGCACCGAAAGGGTTTGATCCCGGTATGAATCCTCATCTGTAAATGACAAAACGGTATGAGGTACGATGCACGGGTCGACCGGACATGACATACATGTTTCGCCAGATTTGAACTCTCCGCAAAGGCGCGATCGCACCCAGGTTCAGGGCATCTGAATGGTTTCTCTCCGGAATGCGCTCGTTTGTGAATGCGTAGCCCTCCTGGTATTGAAAAGGATTTCCCGCATCCAGGAAAGTCGCAAACGTACGGTCCTATGAGAACACTGTATTAAATATGCAACCACGCATCTCAAAAAAAATGTCTTACTCTCTCGAGTATGTCTCCTCATGTGTTGTTGCAGCGAAGTTGCCTCTGCGAAACGCTCATTGCAAATCGAGCAGACGTGTGGCTTATATCCAGTATGCTTCTGCATCCTATGTCAGTGTATGTCCATTGGAGACGGATCAACTAAATCAATACCTGGATGTGCCTCAGGATCTTTTGCTTGCTCGGAAATGAGTGTGTGCCGTGCCTGTCGCAGTCTTTCCAGAAGCATTCGTACGAACTCTTCCCGTGACCAACGTGCACCTCCGTGATGTGATCCGTGAGCTCGTCACAAGATAAAAATGACATATTGCACCCAGTCCATCCGCATGTTGTCGTCTCGGTTTGATACAATGTCGATATGGAAACATCATCTTTACCAGGTGAGGACGGTATCTGGAGAGATAAATCGTCTGCAGTGCACCAAGAACGTCGAATAAATGACATACCGAAGGCGGATGGCTACTCCCACTGTTATCTTCCATTTGTTGTACTTGCTCTATTGGGTGACCGATGAGTAGGAAACAAACCAATATCAACAAGACCACCCACCTTCAAGAAGGGAACCATGAGATCCGGGTGTATTCAGGTGCTGCTTCAAGAGGTGATCAAAAAGAACATTTGCGTCCCATGGATGGATGTGGCTGGCTGATGGCGAGCAGTCGACGCATGCCTGACCAACTGTAGGAATACTGGTCATGCAATCATCCCACCTACATTCCAGAGTCTTGTTGATAATATCGGCGCCATTTTGGGAGTTGAAATCATAGTGGGCGGGGATTAGTGACTGAGCGTCAAGTGGCATGCTCTCCGGAATCAAAGACAAGGCTACACCATTGAATACCTGAAGGTGATCGTATTGTATGTGCGTCAACAACTCTGCTTGGTTTGTGAAGGCGAGTCCACAATCCGCCCACATGCAATGGATATTCCTCTCAGCTAACGAGATCGAAGGTGAAGCGTAAGTAAGATGAGCTTGTAGAAATAATTGATCATAATGGGAATTGGCGATTCGTTGGTGGTGCGCATCCAGCTCGCAGGGCGCTGGATGCTGGCCTTCCGTTGTCCAATCTGTATGGGTCGGGTTTTGGAGATGGGGATAAGAGGAAGAAGGACAAATAACCATTTTATCGTCTCCACAGCATTGTAACTAATGAAGAAGTTGCGTGAATACTTCAGCCTTCTCGATTGCGATGAAACGCTGCTTACGAGTTCTTCCAATGTGCATCCGGGCAAATCGCACGGCCACGACTTAATACCCGAGTAAGAAGCTTGGGTACAAGACGTGTCGCATCCAGTCTCGGTACAGACCTCGACACCGGCGACGAGCGCCTCCGACTGGTCGTTGACGTGATCCATCTGGTCACAAGTAACGACGATACACTGCTCCGTACACAAAGAAGACTCTATTCCAGTATTTTTCATCGACAAGGGTTCGTCGGTCTGTTGCTGGCATTCTTCACAATCTCCTGGTGCTTTGGTGGTCGTTCGGAGCGGCCAGCTGACACAAGAGGTATAGTCATGATCCATCTTGTGTTATTATTTTTATTATTTTTTATTGCAAGAAAGCACTGAAATGAGGGGAGATTGGGTGTAGACGAAGGCGTCAACTCGAAACAAAGCAACGCTTCGCGACTGACACCACTCCGGTCATGGCTATCTTATCTAATCGCCCGCTTTCCTCCGTCATCGACATCGAGTCGGAGGCATTATTCAAACGTGTTAAAAAGCAGATTCCGTATTCTTGATCCTGAGTGGCCATTAGTAAGGAACTCTTTGATAGTCGCGACGGATTGAAGCATAGGTCGTGGAGTAATTCGTTATATTACGGCAGGTGAATGCGGCCAAATTCTTAGTAAATATAGGCCTCGATATTGTGCGGCACAATGGTGTATCGAGGAACAGTCCAAGACATTGTGGACGGTCGTTTGGGAGAGGGACGAATCAACCCACGGGTTGGCATTGATTTCGGTTTATAACCTATGGCTTGGAGCTATTTGCGTCTCCCTAGTACTCACAAGCCACTAGATTGGCTGGAGCTTGGACGCCCTATCTTGAGCGATTCTCCCTATATCGTCAATCGCCCTCTCTAACTCTGCTTCCCATGCTCCATCACCGGGTCCTATAGCTTTCGGAGAAGTTTCATCGTGTTCAAGTCCTGGAGCTATGTTCATAAATCGCTCCATCTCTTCAACGATCTGAGCCCTCGTTCGACCCGCCACAAACGTGATGCTGCGAAGTGTTAGATATTTCCGGAGATGAGCAACTGTAGAAATTCACATACTATCGAAGTCCCTGAAACCGTCTTTCGTATTCCGCATTGAGGACCTCGAGTCGGCGCAGCACGGCAGGCGGCGTCGCGTATTTCGCTTGCTCTGCCGCAGACAATGCTGACAAGTTGGATTGTTCGCCAATTCGTGGATGTCCTTGGATAAAAGCGACTTTGTCGCTCGTGCTCCATAAACTTATGGAATCGATCGCCCTACTCACTAGGGATCCAGCGGTCTCATCAGTATCTTTACTGATTCGGGTGCTCAATAAATCAAGTGAAGCAGGAGGTGCTTCCAGTAGGACACGAAGGAGCTCCCTGGAGTGATCGTCGAGTAGAGACATGGCCAGGTCCAAGATGCAAGCCATCTGTTCAGTTGCGATGTACCTTGGATGAGATTGTGGCTCTGATGCATGTGACCAAGCGCCAGATAGGGCGGAGCTTGAACTCTGCCTCTATTCCACATAAGCACCTGGAGCATTAGCCTCAGGAGAAGGACCTAGCTAGGATGGACCTTCTCGAGGAGATGAATGAAGACGAATCGCATCCAGCGCACCTTACGGTCAGTCATGTCCGAGCCGAGCCACCGTTGACGAACCGCTCAACGGCCTCTTAGCTACTGTACACGACATTCAGTGCAGCACCGCTAGCGACTCTTCGAAACCAGCTCTCTGAGCTGTGCCCTATCCTGATCCAGTTCGGTGAAGTCAGGAGCCTCGGTTTTCCGATGCAAGACTACACAACCCGGACCAAGATTTGTGAATTGGTGAAACCTTTTCAGGAGTGCATAATGGACGTCACAGTTTGCATCACTTGCTCATTACGTCATCTCAAAAGAATCCATTCCCATGCAGCTGCGCAATTACACCACTTCAACTGCAAGCTTCACTCGGACGAGGACGGTGAAAGCCTCTATACTCCAGAACAACATGAAATTCATCTTAGCGCACTGGATAACGTGATTGGATGCCTCAAAGATGCAAAGGAAGACCTTGCGAAAGCCCAATCCAAGGTGGCTACAGTTGCCAAAGCGTTTCGAGCATACCAGAAGGACTGTATGAACGAGTACACGACCTCGCAGAGATGGAAGTGGTTAACATACTTTGATGACCCCCCTTTGAGCTCAATGGTTGTCGACCTTCGCTCAGCAAGTGCAATAGCGTCGGCGGTTGCGGACAAGCTGGAAAGGAGCCCAAGTACTCTTTCCTCTTTGGCTTCTTTCATCGATGGAATGCTTCTTTACTCTCAAAAGCTCAATGCAACGATGCAAGACCCTACTTTTGTGGACCTCCTTCGTTCGTCACGCGTTCAGGACCTCTGGCCATTAAACGAGCAACGAAACATTAGCATAGGATATATCAGTAAGATGGAAGAAGACTGGGAGGATGCAACGTCAGTTTGGTTTTGGTAATTTCGGGACTGCAGAGCTCTGCATATTCCGTTGAATGTAATTTACATACGGATTGAGGGATTTCCATGGTATGATACTCCCATCGGTACACCACGGTATCGGAGGACATTTAAATTAGACGAGAGGACAAGATAGATTACAAGGTGAATGCCAGGAATAACACGAATTACGTGAGCTGCACAACGAATGCAAGATTCAGACACGAGGTTTGTGCCAAAAAGCCCTTTCGATTGGCATGATCATGTCATCCATACGAGTTAGGATGACGAGGCAGGCCACTCGAGTAGCATAGAGATCTCGGATGCTGGAAAGACTAGAATAGCTCGAGGCTGCCAGTTTGGATAGTTCAAGTTGGCTGAGTCGCAAAAAGTGAGCTTCCATACGATCCAGGAAGCCAACGAGCCTCTCCAGCAACTTTCCACCTGACGAACAATCCTGAGGGAGCAGCTCGACCTCCTCCTTATTCCAGCGAACGGGCTCTACGGCACCCCAGAGCCAGTTTTGAACAAAATAGGGAATGACGGATTGCTCTCTCTCTTCAAGGATATGATGTCGGAGGTCGTAGTCATCTACAAAAGCATCTAGCTCTCGTTGAAGTTGCGGTAAAAGAGGGATGAGTTTCGAACGGACAATAGTCGCAGCGTTTCCCCACGCTGTCGCAGCCTTCCGCGCGAGAATCATGACTCTTTTTTGGTAGTTTGGGTCCATGAGCTTCTGTATGTGCTCGTCGGTGATCTCTACGGGTATATCTTCGCCTGAATATTCCAGGTGGCGATGGGAGTAGAAGGACCTCGAACAATCGAATCCTTCGTTCAGCTCATCTACCATCTTTCTGCCGTGTTCGTTGAATGTCGCGAGGACCGCCCGTAGTGCTTCCGCATGCGAGTCCTCCCGCATATAAGTAAAAACTGTGGCGCCAATGAAGCCAAAATGCTTCCCCAAGGGGATGAGAGGTGAAAATTCTTCAAAGAGGCTTTGAATGGGTGCCGTGGTCAATAAAGTTCCCGTGGCGTCCTGACAGCATCGTCAGCGTCGTTTCAGTATATATCCTCAAATGTTCAAGGCGCGCTCACTGAAAGGGTTGTAGCATCCTGTACTTGCGTAATTTGTGAGTCCGAGCTCAATATTATTGCAGCATCATTATCCATGAAGTTGTTGGGGCGGGAGCCAAGTTGCAAATCTACTTGTGCACCCGTGACACCCGGACGCCCATCTGCCTGCGCCGCACACATTCTAGAAAAACAATGGGAATGATGCAGCATGAGTCGGACAAATCTAGATGGAGACAGATTTAGTCCCTGTTGCCCAGGAGCATTGAGTAGAAACGCCCAAATCTCCATATCATGACAGTTTCTGGGGAAATGGGCTCAGTTACGCCCATTTGAACACCTCGAGGCGCCTAAAACTCCATGGAAGTATTCAATTTACCGTCTGGTTTCTCATGAGTTGGGCATTCCAGTGACTGACCGCATGATGAGGCAAAGCCAAGAGTACGGAAAACCCGTAATTGGAAGGTCGTCTGTTATTCTCTACGTGTTTTAGGAAACATGCATAGATGATTCTATTTCGCGCTGCAGCCCACAGCCCATAGCCCAATTGGTGAGCTATAAAGCCCTTTTTCCTGAGCCCAATATACGCTTCAAGACCACCCCACCTCCTTTTACTCTTCTCTTATTTGTTGACCAGTTGATCTGGTTCATTTATTCATCTCACGAATTCACGATGTCCCATTCTCAAACTTATCCAAAGGCCTACAAAGAATCACGAATCGCTGGAACAGAGAACGACCATTATCTTAGAAATGAGGTTATCAGGAAGTGGGAGGCGAACCCTGCCACTCGGCGCAACCCACAGGGAAGCGATTTTGTGTATCCCACGGACGATCCTACCCCCATCATAACGGATATTGAAGAACTCTTTGTTTCAGTCAGAAATGAGACCAATGACCGATTTTTGTAAGTGTGAACCATGTTTGCATTGCTCATTCGTAACCATTCCTGCACCGTAGGAGCCGGGAAATGAAGGCAGCCCATGACGAGTTTATCACAAGTATCAAGGGATTATATGGCGTAATAGACACCCTAGGAGAGGCTCACAGGAAGGCTGCCAACGGTTTGCGAGAGATCACAGACTACTATGGGCCTCGTCGGGGTGTTCCAGCTAATGATGACATCCGCAATGCAAGAGGTGCCCTCATTGAAGCTCAAAACAGTCTTGCTGAAGTCACACATACTATCAATCAGGTGTGTATTTAGCACTTTGATTTCATTCCCCCCCCCCCTAATTCATTGGCATCAGAACGCGGAGAAGCTAAGAGACATGTCCAATCTTCCACGGTCAAAGTTCAAGGTTGCGTCGAGTGCGGTTTCTAATTACTATATTGGGGAGGGCTGCACCGTTACTAGTGCAGTCATGACTCTCGGTGCTTCGAGTGGGACGCTTCACAAAATTGTCAACGCAATTCCTCCCGGCAATTCTGCGGTGGTTGCTGCCGGTGTGAGCATCACTGGCGCTGTACTAGTGGTTACTACTGCCATTCGCTACTTTCGTGAGCTTTTGGTTTAGCTTAAAGGGTTTGCCCACTCTGAATAACACAACTTGCAACTCTTTTTTTCAGGCCCCGACGCCAAAGCATACAAGGAAGTCGAATGGAAGAAAACTCAGGACGCCATGGCGACGATCAACGCCTATATATGTCGACTCATGGACCTTCTAGCTGGACTCGACCTCTTCTGGAATCAGATGCGCAAGAGGCAAATTCATGTGAATGCCGATGACATTCGAGACCTTGAAAGAATTATAGGGGTTTTAGACCAAAATGTCAATCAGGTAATGCCGTTCCTTTCTTTCTTTTGAGGAAAAGCAAGAAGCGTCGTTTATGGTTTATTAACACGTCCTTTTTTTTTGTGCAGTGTCGTTTCTTAGGCAATGCAATTGCGCGATCTGCACGACTCTCAGTTCCTCAGAGGGAGATTTCTGCGACAATGCTTCGATATGAACGAACCCCCACGCTCCCGCCAGTCCCTCCTGAGAAAGATCGACCACGGTCCGGGAGTCGACAACAACCTCCTGTAGCCTACCATTCTGGTCATACATACCCTCCAGTTCCACCTAGGCATTAGAAATACTGTATCGCTCCTTTCATCGTCATCTTTATTTATTTTTTCTTTCCCTTCTGCGCCGATAGCTTTTGAACCAGACGTAAATATGATGGCCAACTTCAAACATTGGCACCTAGGTACTTCCTGAGCCATCGCAAATAGTGAATTTGGAGAGTTAGAGAGGAGGAGGGTGGGAGGCCGTCGGTTGATCCTCCACCATATCCTTTGTACACACGTGAAGCGCCAGCCTCAGCGGTCATTCTGGTCGACGTAAAGAAAAAAAATTCAGAGAAAACCTTGATCACGCGTTGGTCAACAACGAGCGATGCCATACTAGTGTCCAACTCGACACTGGTAGGCCCCAATTTGGAAGGATTTTTACCTTCAAGCAAATGATGGATGGATGGATGTAAGTCATTCTCCCGAGTGACTGATAGGCTCCGTTTCACCATTTGACCGCCGACGAGCCTTTAATATTCAATGATGAAGCCTCCATCAATACATTCGGCGTCGACTCGTCACTTGT